>OX439483.1:130232023-130484023 GCA_949320155.1 Melangyna quadrimaculata | reverse complement strand
AAGAGTTAGGAAAAATATACAAAATATAGGTAATGTCACATTTTGCCCTATATCTCTATATCTATAACTACCTATAACTGATTATTCAAAAACCTAAAGTTATTACAATATAAAAAATATAATTATATAATATGTACAAGCGGACACGACAGACGTTGTCCTGCGATTAGGATATTAAACAAAGTATGAAATGAAAGACAAAAAGTATAATAATTTCATTATTGCTTATTTTTAAATTACATCAATTTTTCTACAAACAGTTCTTTATAATCAATAATGTTTATTTAATTTTATCTTAATGCGAGTTGATGAACAATATTTTTAGTCAATTCCTGAGGAGTATAAATGAATAAACTTGACGGTTTTCCAATGCGAGAACACACCACATATATTACTTATTATTGGTCATGGCAAATGCCAAGCGAATTGGAAATTGCAGACGTCTGAATGAAATGGGTGAGTCTGAAGGGGTCATTGGCAGTGGCGGATCCAGGGGGGTGGCTATAGGGGCTAAAGCCCCCCCACAGGCTGTTCTTTAAATTGATTGAAATATAGAAATCAGAATCAGGAGTCAGACAAAAATAACGAGGCTGGGGCTAAGCAATTTATATGCTACGTATTTTTTTCTAATCCCCAAATTAATTAGGTTGGGGCTGAAACCTGAAGGGAATTGTACAAAAAAAACAAGTTCGGGGCTACGAATAATTGACAGAAAATTGGAACGAAAAAAAAACAGCTCGCGAGTAGGTCTTAACAAGAATTGGACAAAAAAACGTGGTCGGGGCTAACGCCATTAAAACTTACCTGAGGTATTCCAGAAAATGTTTGGGCTTGACTCAAGGGACTGTCTAGTCCAAGTCGGGGCTAAAACTTCAAGAGATAATTGAAAAAACGGCGTCGGGGCTTAACAATTACCATGCCAAATTAAATACAAATTCACCCTAAGAACTTAGCTAACTTTGCAAGAAAAACGCAATTGGCTAAAACCAGAGGAGAATTTGGGAATAACAAATCAAAATCAGAGTTTTCTCTGGGCACTCAGAAAATCATGCGTGTGAATATTTGCGATCCCTCTAGACTGACGTGCAAATTTTTTGACGGATTTTTTCCTCTGGTGGTTCAAAGCTTGACGTGGCTGAAAATTGAAGGTATATAGATTTTTTTTCTATCTCCACTTAAAAATATTTTAAATGTTAAATACTACAGATGTTATTGTACTTTATATTAAAAACATTTTAAACCGGGGATAGAAGTTGATATAAATGCACAAATAACACGGCTATTCAATTCAATTATTTATATAACTTTGTATATTTTCACAAAAAACCCTTTAACCTAAACTAAAACTTTTTTATATTAGTTATAAATTATAAAATTAAGTTGTGGACAAACAAATTGTATTACTTATGGCCAGTTTCACAGTGAAAGTTTAAACTTAAGTTTAACTGATCCTGAACTTCAGTTCAAATTTAAAGGTCAAATCGTTGGTTTTCACAGTTTAAAATGAACCTCAGTTCAATAGAGCGAAGATTAATATGACTGTATGATGGCAATGGCAACTTTCAAACAAATCAACATCGTCACAATAGTTAAAGTAATTTGTACTTCAAGGGAAGCGTTTTTCTCTTTTTACTCTCACAACGAATGTTACATTTCCTCGTCACTCGAAAACATTAAAGAAAATAATTTCAAATAGAAAGGAATATAATAAATTGTTATTATTATTAAATGGTCAAGTGTTCTGAACGTTGAACTGAAGTTTAAATGGCAGAATACATTCGTTTAACTAGAACTACAGAATTATGTAAGTTCAAGGTTTACTTTGAAACCGAATCAAGTACTGAACTTAAGTTTAAACTTATATTGTAGTTTAACTTGGGAAACTGTCCATTAATGTCTGAAACTGGATCTACCAAGCCCCCCCCCCCACAGCCAAATCCTAGATCCGCTACTGGTCATTGGGATTCGTAGTAGGAGAACAACTTCACCTTCAAATTTACAGTTCAAAATTGTAGCTTCAGGAACATTTCCTATAATTTTTTTTATGACTAATCTTGTACCGTTGCATAGCTTAGGTGCATTTAAGTTCCGAAGTAAAATGATTGGTGAGCCAATTTTTAATCTCCAGTTATGTGGTGGCATTGGCACTGTGTTATCTCTCCGCGTTTGATTCGTATATCTCGACGTTCAAATGCGTCGCCAACCATAATAACTGCAACTTCATTAATGGTCGGTGCATTATATCGACCCATATATCATAAAAGGAACAAACAGACAGACAAACACATTACTACCGTAATTTTTTTTTAGTTTTTTATACATATTTCATTTCTTAATTAACTATATAATATAAAAAATAAAAAAAATATAAAAAAAAATGCAAATTGAAAAAGAAGCAGAAGAATCTAAGAATAATATTGGTATGTTTAACTTAATTTTTTATATGAAATGTTTTTTTTTTCTATATCTTGTTTGTATTTTACAGATAATCAATTAAATTCAAATAAAATTTCCAATGCGGAAAAATGATTGAAGCAACAAAAATAAGAGAAATGTTCATACATTACATATGTGTTGAAATTGATGATGATTTTTCATCAGAAAAAATTAATTGCAAAAATGAAACAAATTCAACGTTAAGAAATGCCGCTAAAAAAGAAAACAAAGAAAAAACTGGGTCCTTTACCCATATTTCAGGGCCATCAGGTTCAGCTTTAGTACTAAAAAATGCAGCTGGTCTTAAAAGAAAAATAAAAAATATCATAGCATAAAAATGATTAATAAATTTGATTTATATATTGGGCTAAAACAGTGCAACAAAAAACAATTATAATGGAAAAAAGTGAAAGTTTGTAGGGATTGAAAAACGTTTAATTAATTCCTAACATATTTAAACTGTTTTTCTTGGACAACATTGCCTTTGGTGGCCTGCATTTGGAAGGCCACCCACCAAAGGTCCAAGAAAATGTTAACGTTGGCACCTTCCTGACGATTATATATACTCTAAGCAGAGCAACGACCCAAGAAAGAGTAAAGAGTTTTAGAACGCACAAAGCGGGTCACTTAATGCACTGGTTGAAAAACGTCTAAAATGAATCATGAATATGAAGCAATTGATCTTCATTAGCTAATGTCCATCTAATAGTTTAAACTATTGCGTTTAGCTTCAATATTTTCATCAAAACCCTATTTGCATTTTAATTGCTTTTTGATGCACAAACACTGTTGAAAAACGTCATTAATGAATCATGAATACGAAGCAATTCATCTTCATTATATAATGTCCATCTAATAGTCTAAACTATTGGGTATAGCTTCACCATTTTGATCAAAACCCTCTTTTTGCATTTTAATTGCTTTTTGTTGCACTTCGCCGGGCTGATTTGTGAATCTAAACCATCCAGGGATCTACACAAACGCATATAAAAAAAATGCATTCAAATCGGTCCAGCCGTTTAGAAGAAGTTCAATTACATACCCACGTACAGTAGAAATATATATATAAAGAAGATATTGTATATACTATACCACCCACCACTTAAGTAAATATGTACATATGTACATGGTTTTCAAGTGCACCAATGGGAAGTTACTAGTGTGGGTCGACCGCAGACTCATTTTTTAATTTATTATACTCTCTGTAAATGTCGGTCCAAATATGCAGTCTCGTCTCGGTCTCGTCTCGGTTGCTTAGAAGCCAGTCTCGTCTTGTCTCGGTCTCGTTATGCGAGACCGAGACTTTTCTCGTCTCGTGGACGTCTGTGAAGTTGGCAGGGCAACTTTCACGTAGAGTAACGGGACTAACGCAATAATTTGCAGTTTTTTTGCATTTATTTTGCATTTCTATTCCTGATTTTGCAGTTCACCAAATAGTGAGTGTAATCGAGTGACCTTCTAACTTCACAGTGAAGTTAGCATGTCACGTAGTAAATCTCGAGGTCCAAATTTTGTAGTCCTTTATTTGAAAAAAATTCATACTGCCCTGCCAACTTCACTGTGAAGCATGCTTAGTTCTCGAGATAAACTATTTGACTTGCTAATTTAATATTGAAGTAATTTTTTTTTTAATTTCTTAATAATAAGGACTTCAAAACTTCACACTGAAGTTAGAATGGCAGTATGATTTTTTTTTTTCAAATTTAGGACTTCAAAATTTTTAACTGTAATTTCTTGAAATGCATAAAAAACTGCAAATTTGGAGCCTTACTTCAAGTCTTCAGCATGCTTAGTACCCTCTGACCTGCTAACTTCACTGTGAAGTTAGCAGGGCAGTATGCATTTTCTAACTTTTTTTTTTTCAAATAAAGGACTACAAAATTTGGCAAAATAAACTGCAAATTTGGAGCCTTACTTCAAGTCTCTAGCATGCTTGGTTCTCGAGATTTACTACGTGACCTGCCAACTTCACTGTGAAGTTAGCAGGTCACTCGATTACACCCACTATTTGGTGAACTGCAAAATCAGGAATAGAAATTCAAAATAAATGCAAAAAAAACTGCAAATTACTGCGTTGGTCCCGTTACTCTACGTGAAAGTTGCCCTGCCAACTTCACAGACGTGTCTCGTGTACCACTCGATGGTTCATAGCTTGTGTCGCCTCCCCCTCGCGATAATTAATTTCAAAAAAGAGTATGAATACATAAAAACAACAGCTCTCATAAATGGTTTTAGTGAACAAATGATTGATAAATTAATTTATAAACATAATAATATGACAACCTTTTTCTCACAAATAGAAAAAGAACAAAATAAATGAGTGGCTTTGACTTTTGTACCACGAGTAACCAACAAATTAAAAAAAGTTTTTAGTGATCACAAACTGGATATTGTTTATAAAAATGATAAAAAATGGTGAATTTACTAGGTTCTACAAAAGACAAGATACCTACTGAACCAAAAAATTCATTCCCACAAGAATTAAACTGTTAGCCACAAGAGAAAAAAGGCCCCAAGCGTTTTACCTATTTCCAGCTATCGGTTTAAGGTTTCACTATTAGAGAAAAGTTCCTGCTTATAAAAAGTTAATCTACAAACAGCAAAAAGAAAAGTTCTCGTGACAAACAATATATTTATTATCTACAAAAAAACAAATTATTAACCACAAGCGAATAGTGTTTTTCACAAATAACAATCTTTTTCTTTAACTTGTAATTTATTATTTTTTTAAATTTGTTATTTTTGTCCACCTCATGGGTTTTGCAGCCGCTTCTATTTATTCTGAAATGTATACAATTGTATTTATTTGAAAAAAACTTATATTTCACTTACTTGATTTTTCTGGGATTTGAACCTGGCACCTTCCGGGCAGTAATGCAACATGCTACCACCAGGCCATCGCACGATATGTATGAACAATGTCGAAACTTAATCACTTTGAAAGTGATACTGTACATTTCAGACTGGGTCATATACAAGTCTGTTTGACCCCACATCGAATATCGTTTGTAACAAACAGTTGACGAATTTACAAGGCTAATTAATTTTTGGTAACTCTTAACCAAAACATTTTCGTTTTGTTGAACACATTAAAACGTTTGTGACAAACAATTTTCGAATTACCAACTAAAAGCTACTAACGTTTTTGTTTATAACTTTTGCAATTCATGAACAAAACTTTTACTCTGTTGACTAGAGTGAAACTCCATGCATACAAACAATTTGTTCACGAAACATGTTTTAAGAGTCAAAAGTTCTTGAGTGTACTAGTATATCGTTATTCGTCATAAATTAATATTAGAAGTCAACTATTTCTATTAGAAGTAAACAGTATGAAAAACATAACTCTTGTCACAAGAATATTTTTGGGAGAGTGAGCTCCTTTGAGAAAGTCGGGTATTTATGAAATCGAGTATGGTGACTGTAAATTAAAATACTATGGGCAAACAAAACGTAGTATCGAGACTAGGTTTAAAAAACATTTAACGTATATTCGCCTCAATCAAACGCAAAAATCTGCAATTGCATCTCCTGTGTTAAATAATGGTCATGAAAACATAAACATCGACAATTTAACTTTACTCAAACAAGTGAACGATCATAGAAGATTGGATGTCTATGAATCTTTTTTCATACAAAAAGACCCAAAAGCACTGAATTTAGAAAACGGCAATATAGAATCTTGCCTGATAAATATTATGTGTCAAAGCAAAACATAAACAAGACACAACAAAAAGGAACAAAATCTTGACCTTTGATCGTATAGCGGTATGCTTTATGATACAACGGAAGCATCAGTTCTTCAATGTTCAATACCTAGCGTTTAGTCGTGATTGCTGATGATGAAGCGTAAAAGCTTCGAAATGCATTCAAAGTGAGTTACGTTTATTCGTCTTTTGTTAAATGTAAAAGTGTAAAATTGTAAACTAACGTGTAACGACTCAAGTGAAGTTAATTAAGAATAAGATATACTTTTTAATTTTAAAAGCTTTATCTTTTTGTTTATTTTTATTTTAAGGGTACCTTTGGAAATAAACATCAAAATGCAGATAATTCTACCATATAAACATGATAGATATAATACCCAGGAAAAGGACAGGAAATTTTATTCTTCGCATTTTATGTTTTTATTTTTGTTTTAGGACTTATATGAACTGAGACATTGGCACGAGCACGATAACTCAGGCGCCAAGAAATAATAACGGTTTTTTGTTGATCCGTTAAATACAAGCATTTTTTACTATGGTAGGGGGTCTTTATCCCCCCGTTTGGGCCGGAGGGCCAATTTATTAAAAAAAAGTACTAAAAATAAAAAAAAAAAACAATTCAAAAATAACGGTAACAGTTACAATTAAGTTTTAGGTCTTTATTTAAAGCCAATACTTTGTTCTATTAGAAAGTTTTTAAATCAAGTAAAGTCTATGTATAGTTTTTGAAAAAATTGGTTTTTAATTCAAAATTTGTGAAAAAAAAAAACATTAAAAAGTTTAAAGTGTAATTTTTTAGAACTGTTAAATTATATACATATATTATTTTTTTTTCAAAAATTCGTTGCACTATTTAATTCCTAATCAAAAAATGAAAACTAGATGATTTTTTTTCTTCTACTTCTTGATAAAATTAAAAATTACTGAAACTACTTTTTATGAGATTTTTGTTTTTTTTTTTGCTTGGCTATAGCACCCAGCATTACGACGTATACAGAAACAGTGAGATATGTAAGGGGGGCATGCTGCCCCCTGCAACACCCCTGCTTGGACACACTATAGGATTTGGGGTAGATACGAGGTGGGTTATGCAAAGTTTTAATTTCCAGAATGTACCGTGAGGTGGCATTTCAAGTCAGAGTCAGTCAATTCGTGTGTAGACAGTGATGTCTCAGTGAGTCAGTCAGTCAATTTGTTAAGTTTAAATAGTCAGGTCCGTGTTTTAAAATGTCTTAAAAATGTATGTTAGTTTAATCAATAAAGTCATACCAAAGATACCAAATCCCCTAGCAAACAAAACATTGAAAATTTTTTCAGTTTTGAATGGAGTAGTGGATACTTAGCCGAAAAACACTTTTTTCACGCAAGGGTTGAACAAAAATTGACCTTCGTAGATATTAATTTGTGTACCACACGTGCATGAAAAAACAACGGTAGAAAATTCGATTGTTTTTTTCGTTCTTTTTCTAATGATCTAAGTAGGTATACATTATACATACTTTAAACATGACAATTGCATTATATAGGTAAAAAAAATAATATATATAATTTTACAGTTCTGAAAAATTACACTTTAAACTCCCATAGTAAGAAACGCTTGTATTTAACCGTTCTACAAAAAAACGTTATCATTTCTTGGCGCCTGAGTTATCGTTATCTCCCCGAGACATTTATTAAAAAGTAAAGTTCAAGATACAAAGTTACAAAGTTTTTTATTTTTCCTAAAAATTACCTATTTATAAATTAAATTTCAATAAATATTTCTGTAGAAAATATTTAGAATAAGTATTCATTTACATTTATTAGAATTTAACACTTTCATTAAATAAAACAGGCTTTAACTGCTATCAAATAAGGATTTGCACCCAATTAAACTGTCAATGATCATTCTATCCAATAAAAACTCGCTTAAAAAATATCACAAAATACTTCTCCTAAAAAAAACAACCATCATATTCGTAGAGGTATAGCAAGGCATGTAGGAGTAGGTATAGGTATAGTTATTTAGCACTTCTTGTTATGTTGAAAATCTTCGTTCTTATAGCTTTACACAAAATAATTTTATTAACACGGATAGGTTCTCGAGAATGAGCGAACATTTCCCGGAAAATATTATGTTCACTAATTGAACTGGCAATCGGGAAGGCGCACAACCCTTTTTGACTGTGTTCTTGCTATTATAATTTACAAAATCACTGAGGGATGCCTAACATAGGACTTAAGAGTCTCGGAATGAGTTGAATGGAAGGCGTCTATATGTTTGTATGTACGTGTGTATATACTTTATACCAAAAGGATACTCCAACAACTGTTATGTTCATTTAAAATTCCGTGTTCGAATGAGCCTTAAATTATTCTGTTCTGCCTTAATCTTCGTGCCATGTCGTTTTATATAGTATACACTTTAGTGTCTGGGCTGGGTTGTTCTGTTAGCTGTTCGAATGTCTAAAACATAAGACTGAAAGAACCTTTTTCTTGGCCAGAAAAGAAGAAATTCCGGTACGCGATAACATCCCCCTGATGATGGCCCCTGCTGCTGTGTCGGAAGTATCATTTAATTAGACAGTGATTTTCAGGGTGGCATTAAATTTATGAAAATTGCCAGATAAGTGGATTATGATAGTCTCTGATGGCTGCGAGGCAAGCGAGGGTTTTTGTTGGTATTGCTGGGTAATTTGTCAGATTTGATAGCCTTAGAAAGTAGAATTTGCTTGTTGATGAGCTCCATTTAAAAAATAAAAGGTGTCTGTTTAAGTGGCCATCAGGTTTGAATGAAGACAAAAATTATCATTCTAAAAATAATACTTCGACAGACGTTTATGGAATTAAAAACAAAATGAATCTAGATCTGGATTTCATCCGTTAATAATTAATTAATTGATAACGACACAATTAAAGTTATCGTCGATGAATGAATACTTCTGGGGTTTTACTTGATGTAGATATCTTCCTACGAAGTGAAGGGGAACAATTCAGCTCTTAACAGTTTATATTTTTTTAATTGAAAACTTTGACATTTGGTTTCTTTAAACCATTGCCATTGCTTTCATTTAAAATTCTTCTAATAATGATATACTTTTGCAAAAAAAAAGTAACTAGATGTGTACCTACATAGCAGTTTTTTTGCTGTGCGACTTTGCGTGTCTGATATGTCAAATCCTTGATTCCGTTTGCTCGCTGTAGGTATGCTTCGAATGACGTTGTTAACCTTTTCAGCATTTGATGCATGCAAATTTAACGAACATTTCCATGACAGTAGTATGATAAATATGTAGGTTTAGTTATAGGATGGGTATATAAAATTTGTTCATACCTACATCTTAATGTCATGAAAAATATACTTGGATATTCGCATTTTTTTGTTGTTCTGTTAAGAATAATCGTTTGCATATAAAAATGTTGCCATGGATACAATCTGAACAATACAGGATTTTGTTTTAGTCCGCTTTAACAAGCTTCATGGGTTCATATTAGGTACTTTTTTGTTACTGGAGAGTGACTTTATTTGTATTACTTTAAAACATAGAAATAAAGCGTCAACAACCGATAAAAATCGACATAACTTCTGGAATTGTAAAGATGGCAGTCTTAGCTTTCGTTTGATATCCCATTCATAGAAATCCTTTATGGGATAAATAGGCATACTAAGCCCAAAATGCAACGGAGAAACCCGAACGTGCTTGTTTAACCAGCATGCTGCAGCAATTTTGTAATAAGTGGAGTATAAAGCTATATCAAGTTGATGTCACTTTTTTACTAACAGCCCCGATTAGATTGCAAAAAAATTTGAATTGCAATACATTTTGCATTTTGATTGCAGCAATCGAAAAATCAGCCTGGCGTTTCTATTTATACAACCCCGCACTAAATGCATGTAATATTTTGTACTTGTACATACATACTTGTACTTGTACATAAATAATGTTATGATGACGAAATAAAAATATTTTTCAGATTAAAAAAAAAAAATAATGATTTTCTTTCTAAATCCAGTTTCTTGAAAACTGGGTCGATGATTTTTGTTTTAATTTTATTTTAATAAATACTAAAAGTTGGAATACCTAATTTTTATTTTTATTTTTCAAGAAATTTTACGTAAACAAAATTAATTTTTAAGAAAACAGCTCTTACGATTTTCGATTGCAGCAATCGAAAAATCAGCCTGGCGTTTCTATTTATACAACCCCGCACTAAATGCATGTAATATTCTGTACTTGTACATACATACTTGTACTTGTACATAAATAATGTTATGATGACGAAATAAAAATATTTTTCAGATTAAAAAAAAAAAATAATGATTTTCTTTCTAAATCCAGTTTCTTGAAAACTGGGTCGATGATTTTTGTTTTAATTTTATTTTAATAAATACTAAAAGTTGGAATACCTAATTTTTATTTTTATTTTTCAAGAAATTTTACGTAAACAAAATTAATTTTTAAGAAAACAGCTCTTACGATTTTCGAATTTTTTTTTATAGCAGTTAATAAATAATCACACGAAACATAAATGTTAAAAAAGATGCCAAGTTCTTCTTTGTACCAAAATATTTGGAGTCAAAAAAGTAAGCCGTAAAAAGTAGTGAGATCTTAAAGTAGGTAGGTACGCCAAGTTCTAAGTAATATCGAAGAAGCCCAAATTTATTAGAGAAATCTGTTATTTAATGACCACTGTGTGAAATAACAACATTCTACGATGTCGGGAAGTGCTGCATAATTTGTATGATCTGTCAGTGGGTCAGTCAGTCGTAGTGAGTTACGGTTTTTGAGATCTTTGCAGTCCTTTTTCTCAGGAACGGCGCTAAAAAATCAAATTTGGCGAGGCGTCTTTGATTGACTAGCTTAGAGTTATATAAATATTCCTTTTCATTTAGTATTGTATGGGGTTGTTTTCCACTTCACTCAAATTATATAAAAAAAATGTATTTAAATTTCAACGTATGCATCTTTGTTTTTCACCCTTCCACTTTTTTTTTTTTATTTCTAGGTCAATTAATTTTTTTGTAATTACGTTGACTTTTAACAAAAATAGAATTTTATTCATATTTTTAGTATTTAATAAGATGTTCTATGGAAAATAATATCTATGAATTCTCCTTAAAACTTTATAAAGTTTTTTACATTAGACTAATCATACCTATTTCGTTTTCTGGGTAATGCTTTCATATAGTAAAGTCCAGGCAAATTAGATTTTGGCATGGATGTAAGATATAAGATACTATCTTAGATTTTTGTAGGATTCGATCAGAAATAATATAAACAACGAATATATGAGGCCGCTCCCGTCCAAAAAAGTATGCTCTTCGCAAAAAAAAACAAAACGTGCAAGAAATTGTTGAATTTTTCAACAACAACAACAACAACAACTTAAAGGCGCTACCACCAATTGTTTGGCTTGAGATATAGCTATTTCGTGCTTTGCCACTTTTGCACCCATCAATCTCCTTTTTGTGGTGCTGAGCTTTAATCCAATTTTATTTGAAAAACTTTGTATGCACACCATAGGATTCGAACCCACGCATATGAGATTTGCTCAGTCTTAGCAGTCGTGTGCACTACGCACTCCACCGCTTTAGACCACTGACGTCACAGTGTCGAGAAATTGTATTATTCACTCCCTGTTTTTTGTTATTTTCCTAGATAACTTTGGAAATATGCATCATAGAAAAAAAATCAAGACAAAATTTGTTTGTTATAAAATTCTCCACAAGATGACATTTCTATAAAACTTTCTGGAGTTATATTTTTGTTGCTATACAGCGTTGAATTTAGAAAAAAGCTGTGAAAACATAGTAGTTTTAAAGCGCTTAACTGACGGATAATATGCTTCAATTTTATCCTAATTTGCCTAGACTAGTAAGGAAGTATATAATCTGTCGTCTGCCAAAAATGTATTAATTTTTATAATTTAATTGTATGTTCATATAATATAACTGGCCTTAAAAGTAAACTTTTAATACCTATTTTTTTTTTAATTTTTACAACAACAATATGATTAATTAATTCTCTTAGAAACTTTTTTAGAAGACAAAAGTGAGCATGAATATTACAAATATCTTAAGGATATAAAATTATGTGTATTCCAGCACCTAGAAATAGTTTGCACGGTAGAGCCCGTGGGGGTATACTATTGGAGATTAAACGAAACCTTGTGTGGAAATTTTATTACATTTTAAAACTATTCACAACAAAATCATTTTTCAAGTTCAAAGCAATAGCTTATATTAAGGGTGTAGTAGCCCGTAGCGTAATGGTTAGTGCGTTCGACTGTCACGCTGGAGGTCTGAGATCGCTTCCCAGCCTCGTCCACCTAAAAACTGAAAAGTTTTTTTTTTCAGGGCTACTGCCTCTTGCGAGGAATTGACAAATCCTCCAAGAGTCACGAATAAGTGCTTCTCGTCTAGCCGTTCGGATTCGGCATAAAATTGTAGGTCCCTTCCATTCCTGTCGAAAGGCGCACACAGGAATGGTTGCGAGTTGTTAGTCACTAGGCCCTGGTTCTTCATGAGCCGTTGTGCCACCCGATTTATTTTTTTTTTAGACATTCAACTCCTATTTCGTATTGGTTCAGGAGAGGTTCTTCATTGAAAAATTACTTCAAAATCTAAACACGTCTAATGTGTCACACACCAAATCTGTCAAATAAACGAACAGCTGATTCAAGTGCACAGCATTTAGCCAAATTAATAAAACGGTCGTTCATGCAAACAACTTTTGTGTTAACTTATCATTTTACAAAATTTGTAAACATATGACGTTGCATGAATACCCTTATTATTTTATCATTTCGGTGTATTTAAATTGCAATAACTGGAAAAACGATTTCGATGAACTAGTAGAATTTATGAATAACTCCTCTTTGGAGAATGTAATGATAGTTGGAGATTTAAATGCTAGAATTGGCAAATATCAAAATTCTTGCGTTCATTATTTATGAAAGCGAACTATGTACATAATATGTAACGGGTGATTTTTAAAGAGCTTAAAAAAAAAACGCATAAAATTTGCAAAATCTCATCGATTCTTTATTTGAAACGTTAGATTGGTTCATGACATTTACTTTTTGAAGATAATTTCATTTAAATGTTGACCGCGGCTGCGTCTTAGGTGGTCCATTCGGAAAGTCCAATTTTGGGTAACTTTTTCGAGCATTTCGGCCGGAATAGCCCGAATTTCTTCGGAAATGTTGTCTTCCAAAGCTGGAATAGTTGCTGGCTTATTTGTGTAGACTTTAGACTTGACGTAGCCCCACAAAAAAAAATCTAAAGGCGTCAAATCGCATGATCTTGGTGGCCAACTTACCGGTCCATTCCTTGAGATGAATTGTTCTCCGAAGTTTTCCCTCAAAATGGCCATAGAATCGCGAGCTGTGTGGCATGTAGCGCCATCTTGTTGAAACCACATGTCAACCAAGTTCAGTTCTTCCATTTTTGGCAACAAAAAGTTTGTTAGCATTGAACGATAGCGATCGCCATTCACCGTAACGTTGCGTCCAACAGCATCTTTGAAAAAATACGGTCCAATGATTCCACCAGCGTACAAACCACACCAAACAGTGCATTTTTCGGGATGCATGGGCAGTTCTTGAACGGCTTCTGGTTGCTCTTCACTCCAAATGCGGCAATTTTGTTTATTTACGTAGCCATTCAACCAGAAATGAGCCTCATCGCTGAACAAAATTTGTCGATAAAAAAGCGGATTTTCTGCCAACTTTTCTAGGGCCCATTCACTGAAAATTCGACGTTGTGGCAGATCGTTCGGCTTCAGTTCTTGCACGAGCTGTATTTTATACGGTTTTACACCAAGATCTTTGCGTAAAATCTTCCATGTGGTCGAATAACACAAACCCAATTGCTGCGAACGGCGACGAATCGACATTTCACGGTCTTCAGCAACACTCTCAGAAACAGACGCAATATTCTCTTCTGTACGCACTGTACGCATTCGTGTGGTTGGTTTAATGTCCAATAAAGTAAACTGAGTGCGAAACTTGGTCACAATCGCATTAATTGTTTGCTCACTTGGTCGATTATGTAGACCATAAATCGGACGTAAAGCGCGAAACACATTTCGAACCGAACACTGATTTTGGTAATAAAATTCAATGATTTGCAAGCGTTGCTCGTTAGTAAGTCTATTCATGATGAAATGTCAAAGCATACTGAGCATCTTTCTCTTTGACACCATGTCTGAAATCCCGCGTGATCTGTCAAATACTAATGCATGAAAATCCTAACCTCAAAAAAATCACCCGTTACATTATATATCTTCTAATAGAAACTCAAAAGATGTAATTTTCAATCGTTATGGCAGAACTTTGGCTAAATTCCTTGAAATGTTTGGGATATAAATGGGTCGTCTACATGTGATGTTTGTTGGTAATTTACTTTTATAAGTGGTCAAGGTCATTCTGTTAAAGATTGTTATGCGATGTCGGAAAACTGGCTGAACTCGCTTGAAAACTTCGAAATGGCCGTGGCCAATTGTAATTTAATGCATTTTATTGGAAATCCAGTAAACAAACTTAAATAATTTGCATGGGCTAAAATGGTCTCTTTACCTGAGAATTTTGACACGTCATCGTCAGTCTGGATCCTTGGTACAGCAATCGGAAAACTATGTTCAGCAGATTTATGTGAAAGTATAGTAGGAACCATCAAGGCTTCAGCTCCTTATCCATGTAGAAACTTTTGTAAGCAAATGGTTTGACAAAGGTTGCAGAAATATCCGTAAACTATCATTTGCTTACCTGAAGCTATTTAGATCAACAAATGACCAATTTTTTAAATTTATTTATATCTATGTTAAGAAAGCATATAAAAAGTTGTGTTTAGTCAAAAAAAAAATTGACTACCTTAAAATATGGCAAAGCAATCGGAAAATTGTAAAAATTAAAAATCCTTCTGGACTAAGATTCGGGAACTTGGTGGACGTAATCGGTCTATGAGGAATACCTTAGAAGCTAAGACACAAGCAGCTCATTTTAAAGCTCTTCTGTCGACTGACGAGGATCTTTAAACTTTTGATTACGCCCTACGCCTTACCTAACGTTTCAGTGGGTGAGCTGGATAACGCTATTTCACGCTCTGAATTGGAAATAACGTTTCATAACATGAAAATCAATAAAGCTCCAGGAATAGACGGCACACCAGTCGAATTTTACAAGCATACTATAGTACTTCAGAATTAAAAACAAAATTAATAATTGCTTTTCTTTAACAGACTGCATAAGTGTATAATGATTCATGTGTTCCAACTAGCTTCAACAAAGGTATCGTTTTTGCATTTTTTAAAAAGGAGATGTCAATCCTTCTGAAAACTATATAAGTATATCGATTCTTAATACAGTTAGAAAGGTCTTTTCTGCTATTTTGTACGAGAGGTCAAGAAAATGGATTGAGAATAACAACCGTCCAAGTATGTTCCAGGCTGTTTTCCGCCCTGGGGTTTCTATTATCAATCATATCTTTTGTATTTCAAGTATTGCTAGACACTTTATTGAAAATAAGAAGAAGTTGTACACTTGTTTCGGGGATCTTAGAGCTGCCTTCGACACGGTTACTACACAGGCTCTAATTTACAAACTATCCCAGCGGGAAATATCGTCCCCAATGAATTTTATAGCTGAATTCTTCAATCAATTCACTAGCCAAATAATAAAAGGAAACGTCATGCAATGATTTAGCCAGTGAAGAGTCATGCGAGGTTTCCTCAGTTCATAGATTTGAACCCACTTTTCGCTTTGTGTTTAGAAAACAACAAGACAACAGCAATCAATTCACTAGCCAGATAATAAAAGGAAACGACATGTAATGATTTAGTAAGTGAAGAGTCATGCAATGTTTCCTCAGTTCATAGATTTGAACCCACTTTCTGCTTTGTGTGAACACAACCCTTTCTTTTGTTGAATTAAAAATTGCTTTTGATATGGAAAATTATAAGATGAAAAAACTGTTGAAAAGTCATGTAGAAGTTCATCAGTTCATCGTCTATGTCCACTCATATACTTTGTAAAGTGTGCACCGCCATTGTGTGTTTTGATAGAAGTTGATTTTTTTTGTGTTCTCTGTGTTGACATTGTCTGCTGACAGTAAATATTATAAGAGGACTTGTGAATTTCTATTAAAATGAGGAAATCTCAGATTGTCTCAAAGTATTTCAGATTGTTGGTTAATCACCACTTCGCTGACCCCTGACCTAGTGATTTCACTTTAATTAAATTTAAAGTTTTAATTCTATATTTTATTTTAATTAACCAATCACAAATTCAAAACACATACACAACAGAGTAATGAATTCACTATTTATTTAATTTTCTTCACATTTTTCATATTGAATTAACTATAATTGCTGAATAAACAACTACCACTAATCTTGTGATTTGATAATTGAATTTTCATTACCATTTTTATCGAAAACATTGAACTGATGAATAAACCACATACATTTATGTAGTGAATTCACAGACTATGCAACCATCATGTTTTTCATCATCTGGGTCGGTGAATAAACAACTTCCAACGAAGTAGTGATTTCGTTGGCGACTTTTAATCGGATTTTCAGCATGTGCTTCCCACCTAGGACATGCCCATGTTAATTTCATCGAAGGAATCAGCTGAAAAGTGGACGGTGCAGCTGCCATTCCTCAAGGAAAAAGCTGATCTTTCCTCAATGAATTTTTCAATTTTTCCCGCTGGGATACTGTCTGGGGCTGTTTAAGTGTGTGAGTTTCTGCTGATGTATTTAAATTTTATTTCGTCAACAAGTGCAAGTTTATGATATGGGTGTGTTTTATCTGATTGGTTCGAAACAACAGCAGGTGTTCCACAGGTATGTATCTTTAGTCCGTTGCTCTTTCCCTTATTCATTAATGAAATCTGTGACATCCTTCCTGGTGGAGTACTTTTTTCCGGTATTCTAGTGATAGTAATTTTATATGCTGACAATCTGGTTATGCTTGCGGACAATCCTTTTACGTTACAATTGCAAATTAATTGCTTAAAAATACATATGAAATATATGTATGTAGCTAAGTAACCCTGGCAGAAGTAAGCAAGAACAGTTTTTTTCTGAGCCCAAGAGCTTAAATTCTAAATTCGTATATAGTTGTTTTTATTTAATTACACCAAGATTGGTCTTAACATTTCTTCATCTCAAGATTTTAAAATTAGATATAAGTGAAGCTGTAAGATGCTGTATCAAAATTGATTAAAATTAAATTATTAATTTGTATTCAAATCGCCTGTATATGTTAGGTATACATAATCCCAGTAGGAAATTTCAAAAAAATCATGAAAGAATCACCAGCTTTTTCATCAATGAGTGGAAGCTACAACCCATGGGTTTGGTATGAAAACATCGATGAATTTTATATGGGGCTGTTATAGGCGGTCACCAAGTGATTTCCTTGGTAAATATTTACCAGTGAAATCACGAAGTAGTGCTAACTATTTTGTGATGGAAAATATAATGAGTGTTAAGCTGTGCAATCACTCGATAATTTAGAGTTGCTTATTCACCAGGTGAAAAATGGCATGAATGCTCACCCATTAATTCACTTTGTTAATGTAACTCGTTTAATCTTATCTGAATTGTATTTGATGAAAAAAACCATGAATGTTTACCAGTGATATACAAGTAAATAGAAGTTTCTAGTTCACTAGACCGTTCCCCTTAGCTGAAAAATGTCGTGCATGTAGGTATAATCAGAATATCAGATAGGCTGATCTAAACTCAAATTTTGGTCGATGTTTACCGAATGTTATAGAAAACACAGCATGAAGATACTGTGAATTTTATTATTCTAAATTCGAACACTCCAACTAAACGTAGAAGAGCCAACTGAGATGACAAACTTATGACACTCTGCATTACCGTTCATCGTGGAAATCATCGTATTTCTGTAGGCAGGTAGAGAGGAAGGGCAATGCTTATGATCGAAACCAAAAACCAAGCACCGCAATTCAAAATAGGTCACACACATGACGTACAATACTTTGCTTCGTTGAAATCCTCGTACTTTCAGAACAGGTATAGAGAAAGGGAATGCTTTTGATTTTTGTTTTTTCTTTCTCAGCAAGAAGAATGCACAACGCAGATAACCCGCAACTTTCTTCACGAACTCATCAACCTATGCATTACTCTTCATCGGTAGAATCATCGTATGATTTTTTTTTTTAGTGAATAGAACAC
Organism: Melangyna quadrimaculata; assembly: GCA_949320155.1. NCBI lineage: Eukaryota > Metazoa > Arthropoda > Insecta > Diptera > Syrphidae > Melangyna > Melangyna quadrimaculata. Next base: position 130,465,689 of record OX439483.1, on the reverse strand, counting down.
TGAGATGGAAGCATTGATTTGAGTTGGATTTGTGTATAAAGTAAAAGAAAGGGTAGATGGTATGAAGTGAGGAAAAAGGCAATACCTATATTTAATGAAATCATAGCACGATGCTCCTTCATGAAAGTGAAAGTACTAGATGACTTCATTGGTGTTTTCACGTAAATTTTTCATTGAGGAGCACATTTCTTACTGGGATTATAAATAATGTCAAGATTTTGTTTAAGAACTCCTTCCCATCATTATTTGCAATCAAACTGAATTAACCCCTTTTATTGATTCCTCCGAGTGGCTGTCGTAGTTCGGCGACCTTGCAGTGACAAATTCATCTTTATTGGAAACAAAGTTCCCGACGATTTTTTCCCCTGGTATGATATTTGCCAATATTAACCAATTTTCGAAAAAGTGAAGGGTTAATCTATTTTCCCGGAGAAAGTTTACGAAAAAAAAGAGAGTGAAATTTGAAGTGATCGGTTGCAAAATTTTAGTTCGGAAGTTTAAATCTATTTTTTTCATTAAATTAATGGTATTTAAAAAAAATAAACAGTGGATATTTACAGATAATAAAAATAAAAGACAATATTATTGAAGAACAATAAAAAAAAACAAAAAGTTAAAAGACAATGAGTGGTAATTGCCATAAATGTGGCGGCAAATCAATTAAAACTGATACATTGATCGAATGCAATGGCCAATGCAAAAAATTATTTCATGCAAAAAGGTGTTTAATGCTAAGTGAACGTGAAACTAAGGTTCTTAATGAAAAAACCACTGCAGGTGTCGGATATACTTGTGAAAATTGTTTGAAATGTATGAATTTGATTATCAATAATTCAGATTTAATTGACAAAATTTATTTAAATAAAAGTTTAATTATTCAAGAAGTAGAAGAAAAAATGAGTATCGTATAAGAAGAAAAATTTACACAGTTAAAAAGAGAGATTACTGAATCTATTATTATGGATAAAGAGAAAAATAGTGAGAAAGTGGAGGATACATAAAAAGAAAAAAAAAATAATGTATGCAGATTTATTGAAAAAAACAGTTGAGATTGCACCTGTGTTGGTTAAACCAAAACAAATTCAAGAGACTAATAAAACAAAGAGTGATTTAAAAAGTGCTGTTGATCCCGCAACACTCTCAATAAAAATTAACAGTATATTTGAGCGTAAGAATGGAGCGGTGGCAATCAGCTGTGATAGTGAGAAATCTGCAAAAATAATAGGCGAGGAAATTAAAAACAAAATGAGTGAAAAATACGAAGTGCATATGCCCATAATGAGAAATCCAACAGTTTTAATAAGCGGTTTGAGTGAAAATTTAGAAGAAAATATAATTATTGAGTAAATTAAAAACCAAAATAATTTTGAATTTAAAAATATTAAAGTTATTAAAGTGTATCAATCATTTAAAAACCGTGCAATTTACAATGCGCTTGTGGAAGTTGATAATGAAGCTTTCAAAAAAATGATGGATGAAAAGTTTGTTTACATTAAGTATGATAGATGTGTTATTTATGAAAAAGTGAACGTAAGAAGATGTTTTAAATGACAAGGATTTAATCACAAAATAGAAAACTGCACTAGTGAAAAAATTTGTAATAAATGTGGAGAAACAAACCACGAAGTAAAAGAGTATACTAGTGAGATTATTAAGTGTATAAATTGCAGTAGAGTTAAAACAAATTTTGACAACATAAATGTAGATCACGATACAAGAAGTATAGATTGCCCGGCCGGCGTATAGAAGGCAATTACAATCGCAGAGAAGTAAAATTAATTATTAGCAATTATCAGAAATTAAATGTTTGTGTCTTAATATTCAGGGATTGATAAATAACTTCAGTGAGCTTGAAACCATAATAAATGAGAATAGTTTTGAATTCACATGCCTGACCGAAAACCATATTACAAGTGCAAATGAAAATAAAGAAATTGAAGTTCAAAATTATAGTGTAGTGAGATGCGAATCCATATCTACATATACGGGTGGTGTTGTGTTTTACATTAAAGATAGTTGGAGCTATGAAGTGCTGCAAAATATTGTTATTGGAAAACAAATATGGTGGTTATTGATAAAAGTGTCACAAAAAAATTTAGTGTTTGTACTTGCCGGTCGATACCGATCTCCTAGCTATAGTGAAACGATTTTCTTAGACTTTTTCGAAAATTCCAACTATGCTCATAACCCAAATTTAGTAATAATGGGAGATGTTAACATTGACTGGTTTAAAGATCATTCCTTCAAAAAACAAATACGTATTTTATTTAAAGACAATGCACTTCATCAGATGGTTTATGAACCCACCAGAATTACAAAGAACTCAAGATCGTTAATCGATTATGTAATTGTAAGCGATAAGACAAACATAAAAGCAAATACGGTGAGTGAAATGAAAATCAGTGACCATGAAAGCATTTTAGTAAAAATTAAAGTTCTTTCCAATATCACTCTAGAAGATAAAACAATAACATTTTTGAAATACAACAGTGAAAAGTTTTTGAGTGAACTGCAAACTAAAAACTTTTATTTTGATCAAGATAACGTTGAGGTTAATTCACTTGCTAACAAATTTAGTGAAAATTTCATTAGTGTATTGCAAACATTTATGAAAACTATAAACATTGAGCAAAATCACAACGAATGGTTTACTGAAAACTTAAGAACAATGAAAAACGATAAAATATTAGGATATCAGATCGCGAAATTATCTGCTGATGAAAAGGATTGGAATGCATATAAAATTAAAAGAAACCGTTTTAAAGCTACCTTGGAGACTGGAAAAAACAACTTTGTTAGGAGAAAAATTGATAGTTCGAGCTATCAACAAACTATGTGTAGAAATATTAAACAGTTAATACTAAGGGAAACACCTAAAGAAATAAAAGAAATTTGTCACAATAATACAAAGTATACACTGAGGGAAAAAATGCTTTCTAAAGTTAAATACGAGCGTATTTGATCTAAAGTTTTTTAAATGAAGTGGACCATTTTCATTTTTACGTTGAAACAATGTTAATTTGAATATGCGACGTAATTTTAAGAGATTCAACCTAGTTTCAAAGGAAAACGTGTTTATTTATACATCGAAATCAACTTTTGTACATTTACATTGCGTTCAACGTTGTTGTAAAGTTAAACGTTATCATTCTTAAATTGAGATCCACATTTAAAGTGCGCTCAACCTTGTTTCAAAGTGAAACGTATTTAAAGTGCCATCAACGTAGTTTCAAAGTGTTGCATAGTTAAGTAAACCTCAATTTGTTTGTATTTGTAAACTTAATATAAAGTATTTCGAGAGCATGCTGTTGTTTTTCGAAGTGGCTCCCTTACATTTGTGAACAAATTAAACGCGCACTCAAAATTCACTTTCATATTATCGAAAAACAATATTTAATTATTTTTTCTATATTTATTACTATGAAATACTCATAGCATCAAACGATTCACTTAAGTCGTCACAAATAAATGATTCACCACAAAAATGAAATGCGTCGATCATGAATATACATTTGTCTTTGTCTTATATAAATTTAAACAAAGAAGCGTGGCGTGGGTAGCCATCTTGAATCAATACCTAACCTAGCGAAGTTCAATCTACGTTGATTCGAAGTAGACAAATGTTATTTTACAAGATGGATAAAGTGGATTTAACTATGATTCCACTTTAAATCAACATGTAAACGTAGTAAAATCTAGTTCGTTTTTAAGTATGGAATCACTTTGAAATAAAGTCGCTCCACTTTGATTTAAGAATTTTCGGCGTTGGCGCCAAATCGTTCCGAAATATATTAGAAACAAAGTTTTTTGCTTTGATTTTAGGTTGTATTTTTCTCTGTGTAGAAATAATATTGATATTGCTAATGTATTGAATAATTTTTTTGTAAATAGTATAACTGAAATTAGAAACCAGATACAAGATATTGAGTATGTTAACCAAATAGATGATTACTATTATATTAAATTTGAGTTCAAACAAATAATTATATTTGAATTAAAAGAAATTATGAAATTGATGAACGACAAAAAAGATACGAACTGTGCTAGTATTAGAATGTATTTAGAACTTTTGAAATCTGCGGGAATTTATTGACAAAGGTAATAAATAATTCATTTCTGGAAGGGATCTTTCCAGATTGTTGGAAAGAATCAACAATTATTCCAATTCCTAAAGTTAAAAACACCAAAATCGCAGAAGAGTTTAGACCTATCAATATGTTGCCACTAGAAAGTAAGATTATTGAAAAAGTAGTTTACATACAATTGCAAAAATACCTAGAATCATTTAATCTTATATCTCATTATCAATCAGGATTCCGGAAAAATCATAATTGTGAATCTCTTCTCAATTTAGTAATAACTAAATGGAAAATTGAAATACATGACAAAAAGATAGTTGTTGCAGTTTTTTTGGATCTAAAGAGAGCCTTTGAAACTGTGGACAGAGATATTCTTTTAATGAAGCTAGAGAAATATGGCATTAGAGCAAAAGAACAAAATTGGTTTCGATCATATTTATACCAAAGACGGCAAAAAACTAAAATTAATACCTTTTTTTCAGACTCTATTGATATAAATTGTGGAGTACCTCAAGGGTCTCTGGTTGGAGTCCTTTTGTTCTTAGTTTACATAAATGATATGGAAAAAGCAGTTGAGTTTTTGAAGCTAGTATTGTTTGGCGATGATGCCCTTCTCTTTGCTTCAGGAGACACTACTGAAGAATGCATTATAAAGATCAATTATGATTTAAGAAATCTGCAACGATGGTTTGATATGAACAAATTGAAATTAAATATCAATAAAACAAAAGCTATGGTTTTAAATGGTGAATCAAACAGTGATATTTGCAGAAATGATCAAAAAATTGGAGTTGTAAGTGAGATAAAATACTTGGGAGTCTTGATTGATAATGGTTTAAGTTTTCACTCTCATGTTGATTATATTTGTAAGAAAATTGCCAAAAAAATTCACTTTTTTAGTAGAATTAGAAAAAGAATTTCAAAACCAACTGCTATAAATGTTTATAATACTATTATTAAACCTCACTTTGAGTACTGTTCTAGTATCTTATATATGTGCAATAATACAATGATGAATCCTTTGCAAAAACTTCAAAATAAAGGGATGAGAGTAATTTTGTTATGCAATAGATTAACACACGTAGAAGACATGTTAAGACAATTATCTTGGCCAAGGAATTATATTTAATGTTTTGTTATTTGTTTATAAAATGAAGTTTAACCTCTTGCCAAACTATCTGAGCGAAAATTTAACTTATGTTAATGAAGTCCATTCTTATGAACTAAGAAATGCAAATGATTTTAGATTATTAAATTATAGAAACCAAAGAACTAGGAATATGATAATGCATAAAGGATTATCTATTTTTCATAGTTTACCAAATGAAATAAAAAATGAATTCAGTATAGAAACATTTAAAAGATTAACCAAAATATATGTTAAAAATAGATTTTAAGATAAAACTATATTTTTAAATAGCTTTTTTAAGCTAAATAAAGTTTAAGAAAAAAAAAAATTCTTGGAAAAATCACTTTAATTAATTTTTCTCTTGGGAAAAAAATTAACTAGGTACGATGGACAAATGTCTCCCCCTATTGGCAAAAAGGCTAGTTATAACAAAAATATTATTTAAACTCATAAAGGCGAAACATCCATAATATCCATATAATAATAACTGCAATTTAAATTACTTTTTTCCCGAAAACAATTACGATTTCGATGAACAGTTGTGGGACTGAAAAGTTGCATTGCAACAATGCATTCGGAGTTCGAACATTGCGTGATATTCCTCTTTCAATAAAATTATAGCCAACAATAAACTTTTTTCCGCAAAAACTTTCCTTCGACAACAAAGATAAATCAGCATTTCAATATTTTATGTTAACAAGATGACAAATAATGTTCATACAAAAAAATGTAGACTACAAACAAAGTCTCTTTCTGGAAATTCAATAAATCAATGTTTCAAAAAAAAAAAAAAAAAACAGAAGCCATTTCACCAGAGTAACCAAATTTATTCCCCTATCTTGTTTCGGGTGCGTCAATCAGAAATGACGACAAGCGACGAACAGAGCCAAGCAAAACTTGAATATCACCCCCCCCCCCCCCCAAAACAAAAAAACAAAGCAGTATCTATCTCCTTTGGCTTTTGGCTCCACAAAAATTGTTAGCTTTGCAGGCAAATCACGTTTTCGAAATTTTCAACTGATTTGACAAGTGTCACAAATTGGATTTAGATTTGTTTGGTGCCTGCGAAATGTTTGATTTTGGCACTTCTCTCGTGGTAGAAATAGACAATAATACAAAAAAAAGTATTCCCTTGCAACAGTTGCTTTTGCCTCATCGGGCTTAGAAGCAGTGTCCCTGGAGCAACAGAGTTTGGTTGCAATGCAATTGAATGATAGATATTTTTAGACTCTGAATCCAAGCGGTGTGTGTAGATTGTGTATGGAGCAAAACTGTAAATAAAACTGAGTATTATGTGTGATGCAGTACATCAAAGAAGGTGGCAGTTTCCAGCAAAAAAGTTAAAAGAATGTTATTGACATTTTTGTTTGGCAAAGAGTTGAATATATTGATTCTGAAGCTAAAAGATCACAAGTTCTGATTGATAAATTTCAAACAATTTCAAAAAAAATCTCTTGTTTTTGAGTTCCTTTTGTAACTGTTATATCCTTGCGTGCAGCGTACTTTATTTACAACAACACTGAAATTATATGATGATGAGATATCATGTATGTCAAGTTAGCACTACATTTTTAAAAATTCAAAAAAAAATAAATATGCAGTTAATTGTAGCTCTTTAGTAGCAAATTAGTTGTGGAAAACAAAAATTGTAGCTCTACTATTTAAAGAAAAACATGGTATATAGAACTTACATGATTTGATATCAACTTGACACTTCACTTTCTGGAATTCCAAAAACTAAGTACGTGAGTACGCCTTTAATTCAAGGTTTTAGTAGTAAGTTAGTTCTGGAGAGGGAAATATTCCAAACAAATTTGCAGTAATTTTTGTAATAAGGGTAGGTAGTGCTTATTTGATACTAGTGAACTCAGCCTTTAAAAATGAAATTCTAAAATGTAAACGTGCCATTATTTGTAGCTCTTTAAGCCTAGTATGCAGATCGACGCAACGAAAAATTTTATCTCTACATCTTTTTTCTCAAGACAAATTTTGAAGGTGTAGAGATAAAAATAAAATTGACATGAAGGCAGTATCGTTGTTAGAAAATTTCAACATTTTTCATTTTTGATATTGAGTTATGTTTTTAAGAAACGGCATGATGCGTTAATATTTTGTTTAAGTAATGAATTATCAAAGATAATTCAAATACCTATTAATTCAAATACCTACGCATTATATACCTATATCTAGATGATTTCACTAGCGCTACTTCAGCATAAAGAAATATTTCTTTATGCTTTTCCTTTACTTTTATGCATCAGTACCTATACTAAAATGAAACAAAAATTTAAGGCTCTCACAAACCAACGCGAAAGCGATGCAAAACATTCGCCGACAACAGTTTCTGTTAGCATTGTTTTTTGTCATTTTTTTATCATTGTGAATGCTTCGCCCTGCACTGGGGTAGAAACATTTGGTCTATTGATTTGATGCTCTTAGATTTCATTTCTTAGTTGACTTGCATTTTAAGATACAATATCTTATAAACTAATACAAGTTTCAATATAAAATAAATTAAAGCATACTTTAGTGGGCGACCTGCATCGTGCCTGATCGGGAAACTATTGATTGCTCAGAACTTGGTCTGGGCCAGTAGCGCAACAATCAGTCACGATGAAGTGCTTGTTTTACCTCCTCGTGGTGGTCCCCGGGCAACTATTTGTGTATCCCAATATACATAAATAGGCCAAAATTACAAGTGCGAAAAGGCCTAGCTTTCTAGGATAGGTTACGGAGGTTAGCATTCTCCGTAACTGAAATCAACCCGCTACCGAAACCAACACTTCGCCTCGGATAATTAATGATAACTCGTTGACGACTTTTGGCTATTGTACCCGGACAAAGATTGGTTTCTGGAATGTGAAGACGCTTCTTGACAATGGAAAAGAAGGTCCTCAGAATGCCAGATTCCTGCAACTAGAGAAGGAATTCATGCGGTATAGGATGGACATCTTAGGGATAAGTGAAGTTAGATGGCTGGGCTCGGGGAAGTTTAAGTCACCAACCCGTTACACTGTACTATTCTATTCCGGAAAAACACCTGGAAGCGCTCGGGAATCTGGCGTTGGATTGCTGCTTTCCAAAACAGCTCTCAAAAGCTTAATTTTCTGGGAGCCTTTAGGTGACAGGATCCTGAAACCCAGGTTCCGGACTAGAGTACGTCGCGTCACCATCATACCGTGTTACGCCCCAACTTTGCTCTCTTCTGACGAGGAGAAGGAGGCCTTTGATAACCGGCTGAGTGCTGCTTATGATAGCGTTCCACGAGGTGATATAATTATGGTGATGTGAGACTTAAATGCCAAGGTTGGCAATGACAACACTGGGCTAAGGCATGTCATGGGAAAACATGGTGTTGGTAACCGAAACGACAATGGCGAACGATTTGTCGATTTCTGCAACGCCAACGGCCTTGTTATTGGAGGGACCATGTTCGAGCATAAGACGTGCCACAAAGTTAGTTGGGTGTCGACTGACAGACAAGCAACTTCCAACCAAATTGACCACTTCGCGATCAGCCGGCGTTTTAGAAGCAGTCTCCAGGACGTCCGTAACAGAAGAGGTGCTGACATGGGAATGGCCCGGGACCACCATCTGATTGTTGCTACCGTAAGATTGCGTACAGCTGCAGTTCGGAGATCCCAAGGAAACACTCGAATGCCCAAGTTTAAAACAGATAGACCAAAGGATCCCGCAGTGCGCCAACAACTAGGGGACCACCTTTCACCATCGAAAATCATTGGTGTGCTGTGAAAAATGTGTTCATATCCGGTGCTGAAAGTATAGTCGGCCGGGTGCAAGGACGAAACTTGGGCAAGGATCGAAGAAAGGAAACACCTTAAAGCTCGCATCGCAGCTACCCCAGCAGCAGGGAGAAACGAGCTTGAGTCTACGTACCGCATGAAGATGAGGAAAGTTCACCGTAGTGTGCGACGTGATAAGCGTAACTACATCAACGCATTGGCTACAGAAGCAGAAGCAGCCGCTAGCAGGTGTGACAGTAGGACCGTCTACAGAATTACCAAAGAGCTCACTGGTGTCCAGAGCTCTAAACAACACCTGGTTAAAGACACAAACGGATCCCTGCTAATTTCGGATGAGGACCAGCTCATAAGGTGGAGGGAACACTTTTCTACGGTTTTAAACCGCGTTTTCGCCAGTGAAGTGAGCCCTATTCCCACTGAGCTACCCAAAGTAACAATTTCCCGAATACGCATCGTACTCCCCAGTAAAGAACAAATTATCACCGCCATTAAAGCACTGAAGAACAACAAAGCGGTTGGACTTGACGGTATTCCTGCAGAGCTCTTAGGAGTAGCCCCAACGACATCGAGCGAGCTACTGCACCCACTTATTAAGAGAGCTTGGGAAACAGAGAGTTTTCCTGAAGAGTGGAAAAAAGGAATGATTGTCAAGCTCCCAAAGAAAGGAGATCTCACACAGTGCGAAAACTGGAGAGGAATATGCGTTCTGCCTGCAGTAGCCAAGATAATAGCAAGGATAGTATTGGACCGAATTAAAGACCACCTCGGAGACACACTCGACGACGAACAAGCAGGTTTCCGCACTGGATCTTCCTGTGTGGATCACATCAACACCTTGCGGATCATCATCGAACAGTGCGTTGAATATCGATCACCACTTCACCTGCTGTTCATCGATTTTGAAAAGGCGTTCGACAGTGTCAATAGAGAATTTATTTGGCTTGCTTTCCGCAGGAGGGGCATCCCAGATAAATTGATTGCTATTATCAAGGGTACATATGATGGATCCAAGTGTCACGTTTTGCACAAAGGTAGGCTGTCAGAGGAGTTTGAAATCCAAAGTGGAGTTAGGCAAGGCTGTATACTGTCACCAATACTGTTCCTGTTGGTGATAAGTGACGTACTGCACGCAGCTTTGTCAAATGGAAATGGAGGAATTCAGTGGACTCTGCAATCCCACCTCAAACATCTGGACTACGCGGACGACGTATGCTTACTTTCTCATAGGATCATGGATCTCCATCAAATGACAACAAAGGTGGAGAGAGAAGCAGAAATCGTTGGGCTTAAGATCAACTCGGCAAAAACTAAAAGGATCAGCCTTGGAACTTCCTCATCAATCCAAGTAAATATTTCTGGACAACCGGTAGAGATGGTAGAGGATTTCCAATATCTTGGGAGTATTGTCTCTACGGGTGGCGGAACTGAACTGGACGTAAACAGCCGAATCAGAAAAGCAGAGGCTGCGTTCGGAATGCTGTCCAAAATAAACAACTCTTTTAGCTTAAAGCCCAATTTACGACTGTTCCGCTCCAATGTTGAATCCGTTCTGCTTTACGGCTGCAGCACTTGGAAAGTCACTGTCACTGTCACTAGAAAGCTGCAAACCTTCGTTAATATATGTCTACAAAACATCTTGAGGATTTTCTGGCCCAACCGTATCTCCAATGCCGAACTTCATGCGAGAACGGGTCAGGAGCCCATAGACTCCATTATACGAAGAAGAAAGTGGCAGTGGATTGGCCATACGCTTCGAAAAGACGATCGGTGCATTGAATCTCAAGCAATGCAGTGGAACCCGCTCACACAGGAGGGAATACAAGTGTGACGGCCTAGAAGTACATGGCGAAGAACGGTCGAACAGGAATCGGCACGCCTGGGGAAAAGTTGGAGAGAGCTGAAATATATTTCAAGAAATCGTACACGATGGCGCGTAGGTGTAGTGGAGGCCCTATGTCCCGTAAGGGAAACATCACGGACGTAATAGGTCCGAGGACCTATGTAAGTAAGTAAGTATACTTTAGATAATATTTAGTTTGATATAATTATACGCTTATCAAATTACTAAACTTTTTACACATATTTTAAACTATTCAGTAATTACAATTTATTACACATATTTTTACACATATTTTAAACTATTCAGTAATTACAATTTATTATGTAGGTAAATATATGTACATATATAACCAATTTATTTCTCTCTTAACGTTCTGGTTTTCATTCTGGTCTTCAATTGCTCTGAGTAAAACGAATTTTAGTTATGGGCTAAATTTGCTTCTGTTGGTTTTTTGAAAGCCTGTGGGTTGCCGATACTTCTAATTCTTTGAGGTAGACTGTTCCATAAGCGAGTAGCATTGATAAAAACTTGGCGTTCAGAATTTAAACACGTGAAACTAAATTGTATGAGCTGTTGTGACCTAATTGAGGAGGACATTTGCAATCTGGCAAAGAGATAAGGAGGCTGATGTGATTGCATTATTTTAAACAGTGATATTAAGGTTCTGTATTTAATGAGGTTATCAAATGAAAAGGTTAAATATAGCTTTAGAGTAGGAAGATGTTCTATAATATCTCTTCAATCCATATATGTATATAGCAATACTATTGTATGCTACATTTAATTTTCTCCTGCTTTTATAGTCACAGTTGCAATATATTTCACAACCATGAGTCAGTATTGGTATAATAAGTGTTTTAGCTAGCATTAGCCTGGTTTTAACTGGAGTATTATATTGCGTAACCCATAACATGCGGAGCGCCTCCATATACTTTCCCTACAACTGTATTAATGTGCGTATCCCATGTAAGTTCACGGTTAAATACCATTCCTAGATTTCTTGCAGTCTCAACATATTCGACTACAGCACCGTTAAGATAAATTGTTGGAAAGTATGAAAGCTCAGCAGGTTTTTTGGATATAATGAGACATTTAGACTTACTTGGATTTAAAAAGAGGCCATTGCTCTGGGCAAAGTGTAATATTTTATCCAAATCCTCGTTTAGAACCGAAACAGAATCTTCAATTAATCCAAGGTGGCAACTTTTGTACAATTGTACGTCATCTGCGTACACTTGAATTGTAGATTGAGAAGCGATTTGCGGAAGTTCATTTATGTAAAGCGAGAATAGTAGGGGGCCAAGAATTGATCCCTGGGGAACACCTCTAAAGGTAGGCAGAAAATTAGATAGTTTCTCATTCACCATTACAGCATTACAGCAGAACTTGAAAAGTTGTATAGGTGTGATTAACATGATCAACCGTATCAAATGCTTTCGAAAAATCTAATAGTATCAAAAAAGTCACATTTCCCACTTCTAAGGCTTCTCGTATATACTCAATAATATTAATGGGTGTTATGGAGCAACTGTGTTTTTCCCTGAAACCAGATTGTTTTGGTGATAACAAATTATTGCTCCGTAGATAACAGTTCATCTGATTTTGAACCATTTTTTCAAAGACCTTCGGTAAAAAAGGCAATATTGAAATTAGTTTGAACTCATGTTTATCTTTCGCAGTTGGAACTATTTTAGCCAATTTCCATTGGTCGGGAAAAACGCATGTTGTCAAAATTGTGTTGAAGATGTGTGTTATAAATGACAATAAAATAGAAAAAATAACTTTGAAGAACTTCGGGCCTATGCCATCTATTCCAGTGGCATTTGATCTTATTGCCAAAACACATTCAACAACTTCTGCATCGTATATTCTAGAGAATTGAAAAGAGTTCGCCAAACTGTTTTCAGATTCTGAATCATTATTAAAGATTGGAGAAATAACAGGAAGCAGAGGAAAAGGTAAGTCTACAAAATTTTGATTGGGAACGTTGCAGTCTATGTCATCAGAAACTGCTAAGCTCTTGTCTTTGCTACTCCTAGGTCCCGTAGGTTTTTCTACAATTGCTGGCCACTCATGGAAGGGTTAAGACGGCTACAATAAAAGACTTTTTTAGTACACCGTATTTTGTCAACAACTAGGTTACGTAAAGTTCGATAAATTCGTTGAAATTCTTCAAGTCTATACCGTTTCCAATTAAAGAAAGCTTGATTACGTTGCTGTATAAGCTCGCGGACTTCAGCTGTTAACCATGGACGTTGGTTATGCCTGCGCATTTTGGTACGAAGAGGAACGTGATTATCAAACAGTGATACAACTTGTGAATTTATGTAATCTATTTGATTACTCGGGCAGGCCATGTAGTAAATGTTGTCCCACTCAATATTTCTAACATTTTGTTCCAAAATAACATAATCAATTCGACTTAAATCTCTATATTGATACGAAACATCTGATTCTTGAACTTCAAGGTCAAAAGTCATATAAATAAGGTCATCCCTCGAAAAACCTGGTGCTGAAAGCTGATCTTTAAAAAGTACATTACTAATGTCACTTACAAAAAAAAACATCTAGCAGTGTACACGAGTCTTCAGTAAAATGAGTTGGAACCGTGGTATTTACTGGAAACATATTGAAAGTTCTCATTCCATCAATCAGATTATTTTCTACTAAGAGATTACTATTTAAATCACCACGTAAAACTATCTTATCGGATTGAACAGAGATCTCATCCATTAATTGAAAGAGTGGTGATAAACTTATGTTTTTATTTGGTCTATATACTGTTCCGATTCCGATAAGTAACTTATCTTCCCCACATATAAGGTCTACAAAAACGTATTCTATTGTACTGCCAGCACCTGAGTTATATTTAATTTTGCATGAGATACCATCACGTACAAATATAGCCACACCACCACCGACCCTTCCTTGTCTATCACAACGAAAAAGCTTATATCCAGGTAGTCCACACAGAGTATCATTATAACTACAATTGAACCACGTTTCAGAAACACAGATTACATCAACTCTACCTTCGCCAAATATATCCCTGAACTCATCAATCTTTGGCAACAAGCTTTGTGCATTTAAGTGACGAATTTTAAGTCCGTTTCTTTGACTAGTTAATAAGTTAACCATTGAGCGCAAAACACCAACACTAGGGTCGTATGTGGAACCACCACTTAAAATTCCGATAACCATTATCGTGAAGGAAAAAAAAACGTATTCTTCTTACGCAGAGCAAAATTGAATGTATAATAAAACCTTATTGAATTTGTATAGAAATTGAGAATAAAGACAAAAATTAGTGAACAAATACTGAAAAAAAAAAATAAATTTAAGTGGGACTCCATAAAGCGCAGCATCCATCAGAGGCTAAATATTTGTTGTCCTGAGAATCTTTTACTAGTTCCATCTCATGCATTTTTTTTAATAACTACAATTTCGGTGTTGACATCATTTAGTTGCGTGGTAGTGCTTAATAATTCATTTTTTGTTTTGTTGAGCTCAGTTTTGATTTCGGACATTGATGAAGCGAAATCATTGATGTCAGATTTGAGTTTGTTTACATCAAGTGACATTGTTTGATGTGTTGTTTCAATATGCTCAACGCGTTTGTTTATATGTGTTACTTAGGTCCTCGGACCTATTACGTCCGTGATGTTTCCCTTACGGGACATAGGGCCTCCACTACACCTACGCGCCATCGTGTACGATTTCTTGAAATATATTTCAGCTCTCTCCAACTTTTCCCCAGTCGTGCCGATTCCTGTTCGACCGTTCTTCGCCATGTACTTCTAGGCCGGCCCACTTGTCTTCCCTCCTGTGTGAGCGGGTTCCACTGCATTGCTTGAGATGCAATGCACCGATCGCCTTTTCGAAGCGTATGGCCAATCCACTGCCACTTTCTTCTTCGTATAATGGAGTCTATGGGCTCCTGACCCGTTCTCGTATGAAGTTCGGCATTGGAGATACGGTTGGGCCAGAAAATCCTCAAGATGTTTCGTAGACATCTATTAACGAAGGTTTGCAGCTTTCTAGTGACAATTTCAGTGACTTTCCAAGTGCTGCAGCCGTAAAGCAGAACGGATTCAACATTGGAGCGGAACAGTCGTAGCTTGGTCTTTAAGCTAAAAGAGTTGTTTCTCCATATTTTGGACAGCATTCCGAACGCAGCCTTTGCTTTTCTGATTCGGCTGTTTACGTCCAGTTCAGTTCCGCCACCCGTAGAGATAATACTCCCAAGATATTGGGAGTGTTAGATCTGTTTTAATCTCGGCAATTTGTTCTTCAATATTTTTTATAATGTTTCTTCTGATTGTTTAATTGAGTTGTAAGTAAAGTGATAATAAACTCACTCTGTTTTGCTAATCGTTCGTCCACATTTTACTGTCATCCAGTTGAGCGGGAATGTTTTGAAGAGCTACTCTTTGAGAAAAGGTTTGAGGTGAGTTTTTCCCACTGTTGATTGATGTGTTGGTTTTGGTTCCTTTACCACTTCCCGACATATTTGCAATTATATTAGTGTAATGTTAACAGTGTTTTCGGAACTTATTAAGAAAATTACAAGAGAGAACTAAAAAAAAAAATTGTTTGCCACTTATATGAAAATAATTTAACAAATTTTATTCTGTTTATTTAGTTCTGAGACTTTTTCACATCAGGTTTTAGTTCAAAATTAAAGTCACAAATCTGAATCTTTTGACACCAATTAGATACGGCTTTGAAAAGTGTGTAATGTTTACATTGTAAATGAAACTGCTGCCTAAAATAACACGTCTACTCAGTAGCTTTATACATGCTAGCCTTAATTCCTAAGCAATTTTGTTCGTCCATTTTTCCCTGTAATTGTCCTTCTAATACATTTTTATATTGGAGAGAATGAAAAAGGTATATGTTGTTGGTTGATTAAAGAAAGAATTTAAATCCGAGCTTTGGACGGTCTAATCTAAATAATGACTTCTTGACTACCCAAACACCTTCTTAGAAATCCGTTGAGGACTGCTTGGATCATTTTTGTCTTTAAAAACAAATTTTATGGGCATGATTTCAAATGAATAAGACTCCATAACATGTTCCTCAATGTCTATATAAACTTTCTGGTCAATTCGAGCATGTTTTTCTAACTTATCGACCAAACTATGACAAGTCAATGCACCACAAATTAAATTAAGTTTTATCCTGTACTCTGTACCGTCTTAAGAGTGTATTTTTGATTCAATTTCTTTTTCTGAAGATGTCTTATTTTGTAGGTCAAAAGCAAATTGAATCAAAAATACACTCTAAGACGGTACAGAGTACAGGATAAAACTTAATTTATACATTTCGACGGTGCTCCAGATATGTAAACGTTTCCGTTATAGTTCTTTCGCCTATCATTTTAAGAGCTCTCTTTTGAATTCTATCCAATATACACAATTGGGTTATTGGAGCACCTGCCCAAATATGGGAGTTGTACTTAAGTTTTGGACGAATAAAGGCCTTGTAGATCACAGCCAGATCAGAAGGGGAGAAAAATTTCTTGCATCGACGGAGAAAACCTAAACACCTAGCAGCAATTTTGGCGATGTCAAATATGTGGTCATTCCACAAAAGATGGTCTGTGACGCACATACCGAGGACCGAAAGTTGTTCAGTTTCCTCTATGCAAGTGCCGCTCATGGATAGCAGCATTGGGGGTGGGTTCCGCTTTAACGACAGAAGACAGCATTGAGTTTTAGAAGCATTAAATTCTAGATGGTTTTTGATTCCCCATTGGACAATACTGTCGAGATCAGAATTTAAAGAGCTTATCATACGCTCCCCTTCAAGTCCCACATCCGAAGGACATGGATGTGAATAAAAAAACGAATATGAAAAGCTGAGGGTACTGTCGTCAGCAAAACAGTTTAATGGATTAGAAGTTTTAGATAAGAGATCGTTTATGAATATTAGGAAGAGGGTCGGAGACAAAACGGAGCCCTGGGGCACACCACCATTTATTTTGTGGATTTCAGACTTGAAACCGTCCAATACAACTTGTATTGAGCGGTCCGAAAGGTAATTTCTAATCCAACGAAGAAGAGATTCATCAATATCAAATGCACGCATTTTCGATAAGAGAGCTTGATGCCAAACTCTATCAAATGCTTTTGAAATATCAAGCGCAATAATCTTACTTTCTCCAAAACGATGTAAAGATTTGTGCCACTGTTCGGTGAGATATACCATCAGATCACCAGTGGACCTATTGCTACGAAAGCCGTACTGCCAGTCATTAAGAAGCTTTCGTTCTTCAAAATATTTCTTCAGCTGAAAATTAATCAGCGTTTACATGACCTTGGAAAGAAGGGACGTAAGCGCAATTGGTCGATAGTTGGAGGGGGAAGAAGACACGCTTTTTTTAGGGACAGGCTGGACAAATGCTGTTTTCCATCCACTCGGAAAGAGACCGGAAACCCTCTTCAGAACAATGGGAGGGATACTATCCGGGCCAGCGGATTTGTGAACGTCGAGATCTTTTAGAACTCTAGCAACTGCACGAGTGCGAAAGAAGATTTGTCGCATAAAATCAATTACGATCTCATGTACAGGAGGAGTCAGAACACTTTCTGGCAGCGTCGAATTAACAGCAAACTGTGCTGCAAGCAAATTGGCTTTATCTTGCGAGCTGAAAAAAGGAGTAACATTGAAGACGAGCATTGGAACCGAGGACGAGGTGGTGTTTCGTATTTTTTTTACAAATGACCAAAAATGTTTACTACCTTTGGGACATTGTAGTATTTTTTGCCGTAACTTTTGATCATGTAAAAATTTGGTTCGTCGAATACGAACGTTACAGGTTTTTCTAGCTTGTTGAAACTTTTTCCGGTTTTCCTCAGTAGGGTTGGCTTTATAACAACGTACGCTTACTTCTCTGATCCTGATAACCTCTTTACAGCTTGAATCAAACCATGAGTTTTCTTTGGGTTTGATAGATTTTACCCTATGATTCAAAAACTCAATGCTGTCTCCTGTCGTTAAAGCAAAACCAACCCCCCTTGCCGCTATCCATGAGTGGCACTTGCATTGAGGAAACTGAACAGCTTTCGGTTCTCGGTATGTGCATCACAGACCACCTTTTGTGGAATGATCACATATTCGACGTCGCTAAAAACGCTGCAAAATGTTTGGGATTCCTAAGGCGATGCAAGAAATTTTTTTTCTCTTCTTATCTGGCTACGATCTATAAGGCATACATCCGTCCAAAGTTTGAGTACAATTCGCATATCTGGGCAGGTGCACATATTCAAACTATAATCGAAAATATTTCGTTCCAATAATCATCAGGTTGTCCGGAAATCGTATTTTTCGGAGACGAGACCGAGACGAGACTTCATTATACGAGACCGACCCGAGACTGAGACGAGACTGAAAATTGTCGATTTTTACTACACCGAGACGAGACTTAAAAAAGTCTCGTAGAGTCTCGTCTCGTGGAAAGCCCTAAGCGTATGATAAGCTCATTAAATTCTGATCTTGACAGCATTGTCCAATGGGGGATCAAAACCTGCGCCTTATTTAATGCTTCTAAAACTCAATGCTGTCTTCTGTTGCCAAAACGAACTATCCATGAGTGGCACTTGCATTGAGGAAACTGAACAGCTTTCGGTACTCGGTATGTGTATCACATCCCCACCTTCTGTGGAACGATCACATATTTGATGTCGTCGGAAATGCGATGCAAGAAATTTTTCACCCCTTCTGATCTGGCTGTAATCTATAAAGCCTTTATCAGTCCAAAACTCGAGTACAATTCCCATGTTTAAGCAGGTGCTCTCTCAACCCACTTGTGTCTTTTGGATAGTATCCAAAAAAAAGCTTTAAAAATGATATGTGATAAAACCATAACGGAAACATTTACATCTCTAGAGCACCGACGTAATGTTTCATGTCTTGTCTTATTTTATCGCTTCTTTTACAAACAGTGTTCCAGTGAAATAGCTAGTTGCAGTCCTCCCCTTAAACAGTTTAACCGCAATACTCGCGCTTCTAGGAATGCTCATCAGTTTACCCTTGAGCCCAATTTCGGACATACTGTCAAGTACAGGGATTCTTTTTTTAGCTCACACGAATGTGGAACGTTATTCCTAACTCTGTTTTTCACTCTCATTATGATATTCAGAAATTCAAAACGAATGTGCATCGGTATCTCCTTTTAAACCCTATCCTATTTTCCTTTCGCTCGCACTATGTTTTACATGTTAAGGGTATTAACAACCCCTTGAGTGCGCGTCAATTATACAAAAAAAAAAACTTCCCAAGCCCTTAGCGAGTAACAAGATCCTCCCCATATCGGCGAGCTAAGCATGCAACCAGCAGGCATTTGGTTACCAACGCTATGGGACACCACTAGCGACTCCTGCCTGGTCGGGCAGATGGGTCTGTTGACATCGATCCTAAAGGTGGGGGAAGTCGTTAGTGGAAAACTTTAGGAGGAAAAAGAGTACGTGTACATTGGGTTTCTTAAGTTTTGGAATCGGTCATGATTTCGAATCGAGTTAAAAGTTGGTATCGTATGTTTTTTTTTTTAAGAAACTGAATATTTCACAGGACTCTCTTTTCTTTTATAAGTGTAAAGGTATATTAATGCAAATAGGTACCTATACAAAAATATTACGTGATAGTTCCAAAAAGTTTTTAAACGTTACAACATTACGATGATAGAGAACGCGAAAAAAGTGGATCTCGCAATTCTGTCTGTCTGTCCGTCGGTCTGTTCGTCTGTATGTCCGTCTGTCTGTCTGTACCTCGACATGCAGCCTAAACGTCTAAAGTGTTTTTTTCAAACTTTGGATTTTGGGTTCTTTGGGGATTCCCTAGAGGGTAAATTGAATTTATTTTTTTGTTAACAAAAAAACCGGTACCTACCTACCAAACAACCAATATACAAAAATTGATTTATTATGAAAACGGATCTAACGATTTTGAAAAAATATTTCGAGGTAACATTATTATATAATAAATATTTTGGTAGACAAAAAAAATATTTACAACGGTTACGGTACCTGTCATAGAACCGATTTTTAGATTTTCAAATTTCTCGTTAACAGCTAAACTGATTTGAACCAATTTGTCCAATTTGTAAGAGGTCCATTACAATTTTAACAATTCTGCATTAACAGTTTTTCGAAAAAATATTTTTTTGGTTTTTAAAAAAAACATTTTTTTTTTTGAAAATTTAATATCTTGAAAACGGATTAATGATTTTTTTTTTTTTAATTTTGTGCAAAATTGTATTTTTTTAAATACTAAAAGTTAGCATACCAAATTTTATTTTTAAAAATTTTAGAGAATTTTCTTACCAATAAGGTGCACAAAAAAGCTCTAACGACAAGGTTGGGTCAAGACAAGAAAAAAATTTTCTAAAAAATTGACAGAAAAACAAAATATTTAAAAACAACGGTAGAATTTGCTCTCTTCTTTAATTTTCGTTTTAAACTAAGTTGCGTTTGTGAATAGTTTTTAAAAAATTAATTTTCAAACTCGAAATTTTGAAGATAAAAATTTGAAAAAAAAAATTTCAAACTAATTTCTTTTTCAAAATTTTATGAAATTAAGTACTATTTTTTCTGTCAAAATTCAATGCTCTTATCAATTTTTAGTCAAACACTAAAAAAGGGATAGATCTAGGACTTTCACTTTTCAAGATATTAAAAAATAAAGAAACCAACAAATTAGTTAAAATAAGAAAAAATGAGGTTGATGATAAATCAAATGGTTGCTGAAATGATCATTTAGCTGGATTCTTTTTATGCGAAAATTAAATAATTTATTTTTTAATATCTTGCAAAGTTAAAGTCCTAGATGGATCCGGTTTTATGTGTTTGACTAGAAATCAATTAGAGCAATTAATTTTGAAAACAAAAATGTTGCTTGATAACATAAAATTTTGAAAAAAATTAGTTTGAAATTTTTTTTTCTCAAAATTTCTAGCTTGAAAATTAATTTCTTAAAAACTATTCACAAACGCAACTTAATTTAAAATGAAAATTAAAGAAAATATATGGCTTTCCAAAAAGGTATGGCGGGGCATTTCAAGTTTTACCGTTGTTTTTAAATGATTTCTTTTCTGTTTTAAGTCAATTTTGTTTAGAAAATTGCCCCTGCCGCCTAAACGGGGGGAAATAGGACCCCCCTCTTTTATGATTTTTTTGTTGTCTTAACCCAACCTACCAAGCGCGGATCCAAGGGGATGCAGAGTTATAAAAACTCATCCAAAGATGATTCTAAGTGGTTATACATTTTGTAATGGTACTCTTCTATTGTTTTATTCATCTTTGTTTAAATGTATTGTAATAGTTTCTTTTTGCTGAATATTTTTGTTATATTTAATGTAAATGGTTTCTTTCTTGCTTTTCATGCGCCACCTTTTGGCCTTTTCACAAAAAGATTATAATCTGGCAATGTCTGGCAATGCCGGACAAGAAATAGAGAGAAACACGTGAAAGGCAGGAAATGGAGCCATCTTGAAAAATGATGAGAAAGTTCTTAGATAAAAAAGAGAAGAGGACAGAAGGAAAACTTACTGAAAAATAAAAAGAATAAAAAATTATAAAGAAAAATTAAAGCAATAAAGTTTAATTACAGTATCTTTGCTCAATTTTACAAAACATTTTAAAACTAAGTTTATCCAAGTGACTTGCAAATGTACCCATATGAAACATTCATACCGGCCACCCAACAGGGAAGAAATAACATGAAAGTAAATAACAGTTTTATTGGATCGGAAAATCGATATTTTTCAACATATACGAGTATTTCTTAAATTTCATTTTTGTAACGGTATTATTGGCCAAACAGATCTAACTTCGATATCAAAATCATTTGGATATCTCTGACCGCAATGTAATAGGCAGTTTCTAAGTACGATAAAACAACAAACTTACCAAGTGCTTTGAAGACACGCCTTGGGTTAAAAAACGCAGGAATGCTGCATCACTGCAAAATCGAATTTCCATTTCTGCAGAAAAATACTGTCCGTTAGAAAATATTTGTACTGTCTTAGAAGAATTAATATTTCCTCTCAACAATGACACCAAAATTTACTAAAAACTTACATAAATGGTACCATTTTCTTACAAATGTACTTTGCAGTGATGCAGGATTCCTGCAGCATTCCTGCATTTATGAAATCAAGGACGTTTTGACGTTGAGAGAATCAAAAAAAAATCTGAAAACTATGAAAATCTTAACCTTTCATTTGTACATATGAACAAATTGTTTTAGGGAATTAGGGTGATATTTGGAATGCAATATTTTAAGAAAGTTACAATATAGGTACTTCATGTTTCCAAACCTCAAACAAAAATTTAAGTATACTGGCTAGGTAAATTATTAGTGTAGCTTTAGCAGAAGGTCTACGATTCTTCCATTGATAATTTGCTTGCGGTCTTCAATGGTAGAAAACCACCTCACAGTTAGCCTTCTATTAGGTGGTTTTCAACCATTCCTGCTTATTTTCACAAAGCCTTAGAAGCTTTATCAACGAATTTATTGCTTACTTCAAGGACATATTCTTCTACCTGAGCGTCGAACTTGTCGAGTTGTAGAAGCTAAGTAGGGTCAATGAGTCTCGGTGAAGTGCTCTAGATGAGTCCCGAAACCAACGGGCGCTGGCTATTAGCAAGTTAGGTGAACTCTGGCCCGGTGCAAAGCTTGAGGTTGTTGCTAAGGAGGATATCCCATGCAGACCAAGAGCGCGCACTTGGATCCCGGCTGAACCCTCTTGAAATACTTCAGATGATCCAGCTATCCAATCCATCCCTTCCTACTTACAACTGGAAAGTCGCAATTATTGTTATCAATAAAGAGTCCCTTGCTCCTCTGGCGCAGACCAAAAGTGTGATTAGGTATGGGTTTGAGACCATTACCCTTAGGATTTGTAAAAAAGATGACGTTGACGCTGCTAGCGCACCTCCACACCCCCATGATGACGAAATTGTGGTCCAGAATCCCGAGGCATTGATAACCTTCCCATCTTTGGAAGACAATGCTTTCGGGACTTCTTTGGCTGCAGATGAGCTTTTAAACTCGTCTTCAGATCCAAAAGATATCGACGTTACAGTAAT
Organism: Melangyna quadrimaculata; assembly: GCA_949320155.1. Lineage (NCBI taxonomy): Eukaryota > Metazoa > Arthropoda > Insecta > Diptera > Syrphidae > Melangyna > Melangyna quadrimaculata. The sequence goes on along the minus strand of OX439483.1, from coordinate 130,442,788 downwards.
GGAGGCTGGTCTGCCTGATTGTAGCCATAATGCTGCAGTTAGTTCAGATTAATCTACAACACTCCATCAATGCTTCGGCCTCCCTTCTTCTTCGACTGTCCAGCAACGGGGAAGATATGGTCCTGATCCAAGAACCTTGGATTGCCAAATCCATTGTTCGGGGACTCAGAACTACTGGTTACCATGTACTGTATGTGTCGACTATAGGTGAACCTAGATCTTGCATATTAGTAAAACGTGGCATTAATGTATTTTTACTACCTAATTACAGCGATCGGGATATTACGGCTGCAAGACTGGAAACAGCCAAAGGCACATTTTGGCTGGCGTCAGCATATCTCGGCCATGATCACCTTGGCCAGCTCCCAGTCAAAACACTGAAGAAACTTATCGCTGATGCTGAAAGGCTGAAGATCAGCCTCATTATTGGGAGTGATGTAAACGCCTACCATACAGTATGGGGGAGTACCGATATCAACGATAGTCTCTTGGTCTCTTTTCGATTTCATTCTAAGTACTAACCTTATTGTAAGTAATGTCGGCAATGAACGTACATTCGTTACCAGAAACTGACAGGAAGTGTTGGACATAACTCTTGTCTCAGACAACATCCATCAATCAATAATGAATTGGAAAGTGTCTAAAGATCACTCTTTCTCTGATCACAGATATATTCAATTCAGTTTGAATGACGAATCTCCATCCCAACCGGTTTTTCGTAATCATCGTAAGACTGACTGGTCCAAATATAAAGAAACACTGAAAAGATTTGTTAAACCTGAACTCTTAAGTGCTCCATCTAACACTGACGATCTTGACAGCAAAGTCAAAGATCTAACCTCTGCTTTTAACAAATCATTGTCACTGTCCTGTCCCCTTATTCAACTTAGGGGTAAAAGGAAGCCACATTGGTAGAACTCTGGGCGAAATCCGCTCAGGAAAGACCGAGAAAACTTTTAAATCGAGCTAAATGCACTAAGGAAGTGTCGGATTGGGATTCATATAAAGAATCCCTGAAGAAATATAAAAAAGAATTGAGGTGCTCTTAACGATCCTCTTGGAGAAATTTCTGTGGTAATATAGAAGAAACCTCCGAAGCATCTAGATTAAGGAAAATCCTCTCAACAAATCCAGTGATGCCAAACTGTCTGAAATTTGCAGATGGCTCCTGGACCAACTCATGCGAAGAATCGCTTAACCTGCTACTAGATACTCACTTTACAGGTAGCTCACAAGTAGAAAATACTACAATCATGCATAGGATTAACGGTAATATAACTATTCCACAAGGTTTGATAACAAGAGAAAAATTGCAATGGGCGCTCAACAGCTTCAAACCATACAAGGCTTCAGGGCCAAACAGCATCATACCGGCTGAACTCCAAAAGAATGAAAATGTTATTTTGCCGATTTTGGAAGTCATATTTAATGGCTGCCTGAATCTGGTCCACATTCCGCGGTTATGGAGAGAAGTCAAAGTTGTTTTCATACCAAAAGCTGGTAAATGCTCTCATGTAAACCCAAAAGATCTCAGGTCTATAAGCCTATCATCATTCCTTCTAAAAACTTTTGAACGACTGATTGATATCCACATACGATCAAGCATTGGTACGAGACTTCTATCTAAGGCTCAACATGCTTACTGCAAAGGAAGGTCGGTGGAAAGGGCTCTCCACACGTTAGAACGTACCATCGAATATTCCATCCATCATAAAGAATACACATTGGTTGCTTTCTTATATATAGAAGGTGGTTTTAACAATGTCGACACATCTGCAATCACATCTGCGCTGTCATATCTGAAGGTAGACGGTTCGCTTGGTGAACTGATAAATCAAATCCTTACTAACAGGATTATCAACTCGAAACTCGATGGATTTTCTTCGAAGAGAGCGGTCAGTAGAGGTACCCCGCAAGGTTGTTTCCTTTCTCCTTTGGAATTTAGTAGTAAACGAGCTGCTAGTTTCTCTGGAAGCGGAGAGTTACAGAGTTATAGCATTTGCGGACGACATTGCTATTGCCGTATCAGGAAAGCATCCTTTTGTCTTGAAGGAACTCTTACAGAATGCTTTGAACAAGCTAACAAACTGAGCAGAGCGGTGCGGATTGGGTGTTAACTCTCACAAAACCGAACTTGCCCTCTTTTCCAGGAAATATTAAATTCCCAATATAGATCCTCCCACTATTAAAGATATGCCATTAACATTTTCTGAGGAAGCAAAATATATGGGTCTTATTTTAGATAAAAAGTTACGCTGGAAACCTTATATACAAGAAAGAGTCAAAAAGACCACAGTGGGCCTTTTCTCCTGTAAAAAAGCCATTGGGAATTAATAGGGTCTCCAACCACGCATTACCCACTGGCTATACATATCGGTAATCAGGCCAATTCTCACATATGGGGTGGCAGTATGGTGGACTGCTCTGGATAAAGCGATTAACCGCGATAAACTAAGTAAAGTCCAAAGATCAGCTTCTATGTGCATAAGTGGGGCACTTCGCTCTACTCCCTCCGCTGCACTGGATACTCTTCTCTATCTGACACCCCTCGATTTATTCAGTAAACAAACGGCAGCAAGTACGGCAATCCGTCTTAAAGCCTCTTCACACTGGATCAATAAGGAAATAGGCCACTCAGCTATTCTGAACGCATACGGTTCACTTCCAAGTATCAACGACTACACCACCCCACAATTCCGTTTCGACAAAAATTTTCAAGTTGCAATACCTTCCAGATCCACATGGGAGGATGTGACATTCTTGGAAGACGAGTCGATTCATTTTTATACGGACGGTTCAAAAACCGAAGATGGGGTGGGTGTAGGTGTGTACTCGGACAGACTAAATTTAAGTCACTCATTCCGTCTTCCTGACCATTGTAGCGTGTTCCAGGCAGAACTTATGGCGATAAAGGAAGTTTTGTCTTGGCTCAAGGAAAACGTGATATCAACCTCGGATATCCGTATCTTCTCAGATAGCCAAGCTGCTTTGAAATCTCTGGACTCTGTCTCTAATAACACTAAGACAGCCTCAAACTGTCGCTCATCTCTTATGTCGTTTTCGATTGGATTTCGGAACAGTACTACTCCTTTTTGTTTCCAATCAAATTAATTTCTAATGTTCCGAAACTAATTCGTCAAATATTTTATGTGTGTGGACGTAAATTGTCTGATATGTATGTATATTTTGCACGTTCAGTCGAGTAAAATTAATTTGACAAATAATCCGATGAAAGGGTTTATATGTATTTGTGTGTTCTGGGTCTACTCTTTTATTAATCCCGGAACAGAAAAATACTCCGAAAACATTACTCGGAACAGCCAATCGAATTATTTTGGAGTAAGCGGAGTCAAAAAGGAGTAACTCCGAACCTCCAACCGAAAACGACATAATAGAGATGGCACAGCAGTTCAATATTCACCTTTGTTGGGTGCCGGGCCATAGGGACATTCTGGAAACTCGCCAAAAGTGGAACAACACTACCTATTCTACCAGACATGGTAGATATCGGTATACCTTCGCTACTTGCAAACTAAGGCTGAAGCATGATGCTATAAGAAGAACAATTCTTAGGTGGAACAACATCACTACTAGTCTGGCGACTAAAAAGATCTGGCCAATGCTGGACCTGAAGCGCTCTAAGTACTTGTTATCTTGGAACAGATTGCATATCAGCTCCATAATTGGTGTCATTACCGGACACTGCCTCATAGGTAATCACGCTACGCAGCTGGGAAGTTTTGCAAATGATTTTTGAAGAAGCTGCTTGGATGAAGAGGAGGAAGAATCTATTCCTCATATTCTCTGTATGTGCCCTGCCTTATCTCACAGACGTAAACTCCATCTTGGAGATTTCTTCTTCAATGATCCTACTGATCTATCAAGCACGGACATTAACAGTCTCGCGCACTTTGTAAAGAGCTCCAATTAGTTTTAACGAGTAGGGAGAAAACTTTAGATTCATGTGGTATCACAATGGACCAACGAATGGTCTAAGTGTGTCAGCTTTTTGCTGGCAGCCATTTTAACATAACCTAACCTAAGGGACATATTAACATATAGATTAAACGCTTAGAAGCCAAAGACATACTTATGTATGTGTACCTGTACCTACATTTTTTTAACAATAGGTTTCACTAAAATAAAAACAAATAAAATAAATGTTTTCAGTGTAAGGCTTTATTGGGTTTGTATGAACATACATAGGCGTCGTGACCCCCCCTGGCTGATAGTCTGGATCCGCCCTTGCAACCTACTTGTTACAGCTTTTTGGTGCACCTTATACAAATTACCCTTTATATGTATACAAAATTATTTTTTAAGAAAACCGCTCCAACGATTTTTGATTTTTTTTTTTTTCATAAATTCATATTTATCAAACAAATCAGATGGCATACTTTTTTCTGAGCTCTAGCTGTTTTGGCTATTTAAATTAGTAATTTATAGTAATTAAAAGGTAATTTGTAGTTAAAATTTATATTTTAACTTGTTTTTTTATAACTTTTTTTAATGATATCATAATGTTATGGAACCAATATATGCACATTGTCAACTTTAAGCTACGTTTAAGTTTTTAGCTACGAGAGCCAGTTTGTGCGATCCAGTAGTAATGATTTCGGCACGAATATAGTAGCCTTGAGCTCGTCAAAGGTTTGAGGCTTGCTTTTTGTCTTTGAACATGTTAGTCTACTTTTAATTATAACTATTATCTATATTTAAGATTTTACAGAAATAAGTGTCTTAAAATTATTTTTAAGAAAGTCAATTTTTGAGGAAATGGTTTATACGTTGACTTTCTTAGACTAACGGTACTTAAAATATGGTGCGAAACGTCTAAAGCGATCTTTTCCAAGATGCAGGCCGAATGGTGGGGCTCTCAACCTCAACCACAACAAACCATTCTTAACATTGAATGAAAAAACATTGTTTTACCAACAATGCAAGTTTCGAACAAAATTGTGTAACATGTAACTACTTTGTATATAAAATATCATACAACCTTAAGCCACTTGGGCTATTTAAGCATCTAGGTACGACACAGTCGTGCGTTTTATTTTATTCCACAGAAGTGTAATTTAAATTGACAAATATGCTAATAGGCTGACAAAAAACGTCTTTTTAATTACAATGTAAATATAATTGTAAATTAACCTTACCATAGGTGAATACTTATTTTTAAATTATTAAAAAAAAGGTGTGTAGGGGTAAGTTGCTTTTGTATATTCACCGTACGTCCTCAGTTATATTATTCATCCCTCCAATTAATGGCAATTAATTCAATAACATCCTGTCAATGTATGAAGATTTATTCAGTGCACAGCTTTTGTTTTTATTGTTAACAAGCTTTTTGTTTAGCACACCATACGATTCATACATAGATATAATCTATAGCTCGGCCATTGTTTAAAGGAACGTTTCGTGTTAACTGAGCCGTGCAGGAATTAAGAGGAAATCATTTAGTTGTTAAACTACACTTAATAAAAGCTCAAGTGCTTGAATCTATGAATAAATCTGCACTCAATCGTACACTGCTGAATTCTGAAAGTTAAAGAAAGAAGGCCAAGCAATTTCGTGTTTATTCAGTTTCGAGTTCAGTGATTTTTACTATACAAAAACCTACCATTTGCTTGGGTTTGGGTATGGTTATACGGTATATCCTTGAAGCCAAACATCTACCCTTCTGAAATAAGGAGGAACAAAAAGCTGAGATTGGTGGGTAAAAAGGTTGGTTTGAAATCCAAAAGGCCGTGGTGTTTTGTATAAATGACCTTTTTCACAGGGTACACTTAAATGTACAATGCAACGATTTGAGTTGATTTTAATGAAAGAATTAAAAAAAAAATATATAAAAAATATAAAAATTTGATTGACTCTATGGGGAAGGGGGGATAAAGGAAAACAGAAATTGTTCACACGTAAAGGTAGACGCTTATAAGAAGGCTGTTTAAACGATTTCCAATTTTTTTATTTACTTTTTAGATTTTAATTGAAAGGCTTCTACTGTGAAAACCGTGAAAAGGCAACTTTGGGATTTCGCTGTAACTGGCCAGGAGTTTTATTCAATTGCCTGCGCTTGGCTTTTAGTTTTGCGAAGGCAAAATTACATTATTTTGAGCATAAAAATACCTGAATTGCAGTTCAAAGGCAATTCATATTCCACATTGTTTGGCAATAAAGCGTTCCTATTTTGGGTGTTATATAACTAATGAAATTATTCCATAAAATATACAATTAGCTATATAGATTTAAACCCCATTTCTTTTACAAAAGGATATAATTTTGAAGGAAGGTAAGAGGAACCTAATTTCGCGGAGCTAACATCATATAGGAAAAAAGTTTTTTATGGTAGTGCTAAATTTATTGCAAAAATGCGAGTTCAGGGGGTTAAGTCATAAAAAGGTTATTTTCTTAAGAAAAAAGGGCACGACAAATTATTTTAGTGCACGAATTATGTATAGGGCTGAACACGAGACGAGAAAAGTCTCGGTCTCGCATGACGACACCGAGACGAGACGAGACGAGACGAGACGAGACGAGACGAGACGAGACGAGACAAGACTGCCTTTTAAGCAACCGAGACGAGACTGTATATTTGGACCGAAATTTACAGAGAGTCTAATAAATTAAAAAATCCAATTTCAATTAAATGTTTATTTTCTTCTCCACATATTCAAACTATAATCGAAAATATTTCGTTCCAATAATCAACTGGTTGCCCGGAAATAGTATTTTTCGGAGATTAGACCGAGACGAGACTTAATTATACGAGACCGACACGAGACCTAGACGACTTAAAATTTTTGATTTTAACGAGACCGAGACGAGACTAACAAAAGTCTCGCAGGGTCTCGTCTCGTGGCCAGCCCTAATTATGTTAGGGCATCACAACAATTATTTAAACAAATTTCATTACAAAAATTATCTAGGAAAAAAGTTTTGCTATGGTAGTGCAAGATTTATTAAAAAAGGCGATTTTTGTTTTTTTTTTATTTTTTTCTTTCCCGACAAATTTACGACAATTAGTGAATTAACGTGGGCAAAATTTGCAACGGACAAAATCGGTCCATGGGAACACCCCGAAAAACGGGTTTCAAAATGGCGGATTTATTGGTATGTTGTTTTTGCATGTTATGTAAACTATGTTATCACTGGTGGATCCTAGGAGTAACCACATAAGTTTTAAATGCATCCATGATATATTTTTGTTGATATCTATCCATAAACTAAAAAAAAATATTAAAAACTGAGTAATTTGGAAGCACTAAAGAAACAGGCAAGAAATTGTCCGATTCTGTTAAAAATTTGGAATCAAATACTCTAGAGTATTTCAAGACGAAATTCTTAAATCCGACCCAAATCAGTTTTATAGTTTTGGCTAGAAGCATGATTTTAACTAAGTGCAACTCGCAATTTTTGCATCATTGATGAGGTCAAAGCAGGACAATTAAGTTGGCGCTGATTTTTGTACACATAAAGTGGTACCCTTAACTATCATAAAATATCATTATAATGGTAACTTTCTCCTTTTAGCAGCTTTGGAAACGATTTTAAAAGTTAAAAAAAAAGTCGCAAAAACGCTTCATAAAATGATTACCTTACAAATTAAACATTTAACGGAATTTTTAAAATCGCTTCCCAAATTGTTTTAAAAAGAAAATTAACGTTATAATGATATTTTGTGATAGTAAGGGGTTACCAAACTCTAAAAGGTCATGACCTAGCCTATCACCATATTCAGTTTGGACCATCCTTTACGGGACACCCTGTATATTCAAATTGTTATTAAAATACTTTTGTTCTTGTGTGTAGTTATTCTATACCTAAAATAGAAAGACGGAGCAAAGATTTTCATAAAAACATTTTTGTTTCGACTAAAACAAAGTAGTCAAAGCAAAACTATAGAAACAAATTTTAAACCTTGCGCAATCTCTGTGTCTTACTGTTACTTGCTCCTCGTCGCATCGCGCGCCGTCGGCGTCGTTTCCTCGTCATCTTCTTTTTAAATGTGTTGGTATAATAACTTTTTGACCGTTAATTTTCATCATGCTTCGACATGGTTTGGAATAGATACTTGTTTTTTTGTATGCTTGTATCTCAAGACTTCGTACTGCACATTTATAATATTCATGCTTTAACAGGATGCGACACAACTTCATCCTTCTTTGAAATTGGCAAGCAAAAAGTCTTTGCTCCTGCTAGAGAGACGGATGATGGTGATTTAAATAAATTATATAAACTTGGAGATCTGACAGAAGAAATAATTACTGCTGCTATTAAATTTGTTGCACCTTTGTTTTTTGTAGGACACAAAAGATAAATATCTGCCTAAACATAATAATTTAAATAGCATACGACTGGAGCTTGCAATGGTCAAACAATCATCCGTTGAAAAATTGCCACCGTCTTTGCCAGCTTTAACTCAACACCTAAAACGATGCAATTGGCAGGTTTTTATTTGGTATATATTCCAATTGTAAGAGCCGTAGAACCCACAGAACATGGCTGGTACTTGTGTGAGGGTGAATTATTACCAGTTCTTTTTTAGGGGCCAACTAGCTTGGAAATTCTTCAGCAATATATCTGTGCCCGACCATCTTCGTGCTCATCAATTAATTTGTGTCCATTCTGAAAACTCAATTTGTTGTGCAGTAAAATGCTCCACTAAATGTGCAAATGTCGAGCATTTCGTTGCAACCGATCTTGATTAAGAAAAAAAAAAATCAAAATAATATATGAAAAAATTAACTATTTAAAAAAAAAAATATTTTATTTTAAGATCGTGAAGACTTTTCCATTCAATTAAATTTATCTTCATATTTTTCTGAACTCTTGTTTTCATTTATTCCAAGTTTCATCATTAGCATAACATTATTTCCGTGCTATTTTTAGTATTTTATGAAAATACAATCATCCATTTATAAAAAGGACTATAACTTTTTTGTTTGTAGCTATTTATTTAATTGGATTCAGCCTTAAAAACTACCTTAATATCATGTGCCATATGCTTTGGTTGTACTAAAATAAATATTTGAATGTGATAAACTCCAACCTCCCCCTACTCTCCTACTTTCACCCCTTTTAAAAGCGACTACTAAAAAATGCGTGAATTTCGTGAAACTTTGGATATGCTGTAGACGTAGAGGGTGCAATTCTGCATCGATACCCATATCTTAAGGTTTTATGTATTACGTTTTTTGAGTGTTTGGCAATTTTTTACTTTTACTCATAACAACATAAGCGTACTAGTAAAATTTTAGACTAAGACATAATTTAACTCGTATCTTCTAAAATATTGGTCTTCCTAAAAAAAAAGCCAAGGTCTAACTTGTGTAAAATTGTATAAGCTATAATTTGTAATTCGCTATTTTTTCTGTAACGCTGATAATTTTTGAGATATTGAAAAAAACACGTGCAAATTCTCTTTTAATCTCTTTTACACCCCTCACAAAAAAAGTTGTGGGTGAAGCCATTTGCTTCTTTATTTGAAGGCTTTTTGCAGTTGGTTGCAGGCCTAAAATATTTACGATCCTTGACTCACTGATTCACTGACTGAATGACTGTATAACGCTGCAATGTAATTTTACAAAAAAAAAATACTTTTTTACAAAAAAAAATAACTTTTCTACAAAAAAATTAACTTTTTTACAAAAACAAATTAACTTTTTTGCAAAAAAAAATAAAACTTTTGTTTAGTATTACGCTCATCCCTTACTCACTGACTGTGTAACGCTGCTATGATAATTATAAGATAAAATCGGAAAAATACAGGCGATATGGCAGAAGATGGCCTTGAATAGGCTAACATTGGTCCCAATTTTGAGGGTTCCCACTTTAAGTAAGTAAATTAAAGTCGGACAATAGACTTTTGCTCCTAAACAAAAATCAAAAAAATACAGGTCAGAAGATAGGTCGTAAATAGGTCTTAAATAGGCCTAAATTGGGTAAAATTTTAAGGGAAATTTAAATCTCGAATAACGAAATCTCTCATTTTTTTATAAATCCCGAAATACGAAATCTCTCAAACTAGTATACCTGCATTTGCAACTGACAACATAGGAGCCTGTCTGGCGACTGAGCATACCCTAAGCGGAGCGACGGAGTCACGTGCGCGGGACAGATGACCCGAAAAGGGAGTTAAAATCCTTGAACCCGCGAAGCGGTACTGTTTATTGCACATAAACTGAATGCACACCAACTGACAACATACACAAACAAAAAACCTAGTATAACGTAACTTATATAAGTCCTTTGCGTTCTTTAATGCGAGATTTTAGTTTTTGAGATTTTAGTTTGCCGGTTTTTGTAATTGCGGGTTTCTGTAATTGACAGATTTCGTATTGTGAGATTGCAGGTGTGAGATTTTAGATTGCGTGATTTCGTAGCCAACCCCAATTTTAAGGGTTGCCACAACTTTTTTTGAAAGTGAAGGGTGAGGCTGTCAATTAAATTTTAGATATTTATATACGCTCAGCCCTGACTCAGATGAAATAACATAACATGTTCGATGGGCGCCTTTGGCGACCTGCAACCTACTCAACCTAAAAAAGGGCTTTGCAACGGAACTCGGTTAATTGTGGAAGAGCCTGGACGACATTAGATAAGGGCTATAATAGTTTCAAAATGCAATCACAATGATTTAGTTTTAATTCCCAGCATTGATCTTGCTCCAACCGACACAACATTACCATTTACTTAAAAACGCCGTCAACTCCCCATAATTCCTACCTACGCAATCACAATAAACAAGGCACAAGGTCATCATTTGATCACGTTGGCATCAATTTGGAGACGCCAACTTTATGTTGCTTTGTCACAATCACGATTTGCAAATCAAGTGAAGGTTTTTATTGGACCTAATCCGCAAAGAAAATTACTGGATAACCAGAGAAAATTCACGCGCAATGTTGTTTTCCAAGAAGTTCTTCATTCAACACATTTTTGTGTCAATTACTTTTTTTAATCACTCAAATAACTTCTTTCTTCATCATTAAATCATTATTAAATTATTATATTTATAAACATTAAATTGAAAGTGTTTTTATGTATGTTCATAATCTTTCAATGGTTGCCTTACAACATACTACTAATAATAATCGGGTTCAACGGGCGCATTAGGCCACCTTTAATACACTAGTTATTATATAATTATATTAAATTAAATTCTAGAAATGTGAATATAAGCTGGTTTTTTGCGAAAAACAGATAGCATATTGTGAACGTGAAAAAAACTTTAAAAATTAATTTTTTTGGTTTTAAAATCATACAAGGTACAGGTGCTTATTTACGTGGACGCAGCGGTGAAAGAATTCAACGTCTTATTCAACGCCTGATTTATTTTGAGTTGAGCATTACACTTCTGGAGCCAAGACAAACATTGATTGAGAGTAGGTAACTAATTTGCTGTAAAAATGTCAGTTACAACTTCTAAACACTCCTGTGTGATAGTGATAATCCTATATTTGGTTCAGTAAAAATTGACTTCCCAATACAAACAAATATTCAAACATCCTAATACCAGAGCACGTACATTTTTCTCACATCACTCTCGACTTTTTTTTAGGTAAAAACTTACCTTTAACACAAACCCGAATATAATATAATTTAAAATTCATAAATAAACATAATATCCTTAAAACTATTTTCCAAGTGGTTAATGTGGAAATTGCTTTTCTCTGCTTTCGTATTGCCATCAGGAAAAAAAAAGTAAAACAGAACACACTCTGTGCAATAAAGCATTGTTACACGTGTTGTCATTTTGTAAAAATAACTTTTTTATTATCTCATAATTCAAGAGATCGTCCTTTAATGTCCTGCGGCGATGAAAATAATACAAGTGCTCACCCGAACATTATGTAGCTACATACATACATACGAACTAACGTTCCTCTACGTATGTAGCAAGGTAGGTACTTTAAGATGGCAACGACAATGGAGGAGTACGACGCCGAGCGACGACGAGGACAACGACGACTAGGATGAGGAGGACGAGTTAGACATTTTGTACCCATGTATAATTGAAGTAAGGCACACGAGGAGCGAGCGAGGAATATCCAAAAAAGTCCTTTTGAAAAAACATCACGTACATTCCGCATAAAATCCTCTAAGTGAATTCGGTCATAACTTGTAGCGTTTCGTGACTTTTTGAGTACGCAGTTTGGTGAATATTTTGAAGCTGAGAGAAAGCAAAAGCAAATGGGATGGCACGCAAGACAATTGTCTTTTAATGTTCACGTACCGTTTTGGGGTATTTTTGAATGTGTGCACTTTTGCTTTTACTCTATAGTCGTTATTTCGAGATACTGTAATAATTATTATTATTTACCTTAGTTTGCCTTGCAAAGAAAACAGTAAGGAATTTTGGATGTAACTTTTTTGCCTAAGGAATCTTATTGCAATATACCAAAGTTAAGTTAAGTAAGTTGAGTTTTGAATTTCTGTTGTATGATCCTGCACATAATTTGTAAGAAGTCGATTCAAACTTGGTGTTGTATTTGGTTCAAGGACTAAAGATATTCACACCTCTATTGCGATTTGCGATAGTTGATTGATTGTTGATAAATATTGATATTTTGGATTTTTAAACTCAGTTCACAACGGTCTGCATAATTCTCAATGACCAAAACTTTTTTCGGTTTTGTGGTTTAATATCGAATTTCAATATGTATCAACTATCAATCAACAATCGCAAATCGCAATAGGGGTGATTATTGTATCTGTTACATAATATAATCCTAGCTCGAAAAAAAAAATAATGAACAATAATTGTTGAATCTTATACCAACCTCACATGGGACGCTTTTATGAAGATTATTAAACAGGATGTTTCGTATAAGGCGTGACAAAAAGCTAGATCATGTAGGTTGAGTCAAGACAATAAATCAAATCACAGATGAAAGGGTCTGTTGCTTCCGGTTTGGGGAAGAGTAGAGTTAGTTCTCTAAAAAATTGATTTAAAACAGTAAAACAGAAATCGGCTAAGGTGATAGTCATTATCGACAAATTTCGTCTGCGTAAGGTGACTGTCACAGGTGATAATCATATTTTTGTGACTATTTTCTGTGACAGCTATTTAGCTAACACTTTCATATTAAACTATTTATGTATGCTATATTGTCTGCATTATCAAGTCAAAGTTTCTTGTATTTGAATAAATTTATATTCAATAAATGAATATTTACATAGATTTTTTTTTAGCCTTAATATAAAATTTGTCATGAAAGATTTTTGTATACAGGGTGTCCCGTAAGTAATGGATAACCCTGAAATGCCGCATAGAAGACTTTATGACCGTCCTGAAAACTGATAAAAAAAAGTTCGATCCCAACCACAAGAAAAGTTATATGCATTTTTTTGTTCAGTGCATTATTTTTTTTCTTACTTTACACTTTTGAATACCACGACTACAAGTGAATGAGTTCCATCATTTTTTTTTTGCAGGAATATTTTACATTACTTGTGCCAACACATAAGTAGAAGAAAATTATTATAACTGTTGGACTTCTTAGAGAAAAAAATTATTTAACATTGAATTTCAATGCAAAATGTGAAAACAAATAATTTTTGAAAAAGTTAAATCATAACTGGTATAAAAAAAATGCATGAATACCTGAGTGGCCAACTATTTTAAAAATATGCGCGTTAAATGCAGATTTCAAAATGGTATTACTTATTATTATATCTAGAGTCAATAGCAAGTTATTGGTAAAAATCTGCAATACTAGAGTAAATTTAGCAAAAACAAAAGTTTTCAAAATTAGCACAGTAAACGTGAAAATAATACCAAGCGTTGAACATAGCAGATTTTTGATTTATTGGCTGTTTCTACGATGTTGTCCTAATGATAAATCCAAGCTTTCAACTTCTAGGGCCAAATGCATTATTGATAAAAATGTCAAAAAAGTGCAAAAAACGGTTACATTTTCGAGCTTGTTTTGAATTTTACCTGTTCTATTGGGCTTTAACAAACCCATCAAATATTTTGTTGGTTGCTATTAGTTTATTTGTTATTTTCTCCAAACAAAAAGTCTTCTGATTCAATTTAAATTGTGTTTTTTGAATAGTAAATTGTAAGATCCTGAGAAAGTGAGAACGCATAAAATCGTAAGTTTTTTAAATTTTGAATTAAAGTTTTTGTAATTTGATCTTAATTCATAAGATTAAGACCACGACGAACACTTATTTATAACGTTTTTATTGTTCATTCTTCAGAAAAATTAACGGTCTAAATAGCTGTTTTCCTGAACCTGCTTTTTGATAATTAAGACGTTTGATTGAACTTTTTCGATGCCACGTATTCTGTATTCTGCACAAGAATATGCAAACATGCATTTCATTTATGGAGAGTGCAGAGGCAACGCAAACGAAGCTGCGACTCTGTATAGGGAAAGGTACCCTAACGCACGTCACCCGGATTATCGAGTGTTTATTAGAGTCCATAGCTGTTTCTCGGAAGGAAGGCTGCCTGGTAGTGGTGTTGGTGGTGCTGGCGTGGGACGACCCCCTCGAGGAGATACCGAAGACTTAGTGCTTGCGGAACTTGACCGAGATCCTACAGTATCAATCCGAGCAATAGCACGACGCACTTGGATCGGAAAGACGACTGCGTATAATGTGCTAAGTAAATATAAATATCATCCCTATCACCTAACACGGGTGCAAACTCTCCAGCCGCAAGATTTTGAAACGAGAATGAGTTTTTGTCGACAAATGATAATGAAAATTGAAGAAGATCCGCAGTTTTTTGACAAAATTCTTTGGAGCGATGAGTCGACATTTAAAAGAGATGGTTACACTAATCTCCATAATCACCACTTCTGGGCACTACAAAACCCAAACATCATGAGGGAAGACAGGTCCCAGTACCAATTCAAAATAAACTATTGGACTGGGATTCTCAATGGGAAAATAATTGGACCCTTTGAGTTGCCGGGGATTTTAACTGGCCAAGGTTATTTGGAGTTCCTCCAAAATGATCTCCCAACCTTGCTGGAAGAAGTGCCTCAAGAACTAAAGGAATCCCATTGACTTCAAAATGATGGTTGTCCAGCACACTATGCTGTGCCTGTGCGGGCATATTTAAATGCCAGATATCCAGGCAGAGGGATAGGACGTCTGGGACCAATTTTATGGCCACCCCGTTCACCATTAAGGAAATCGTATACAGCAAGCCGATCAGGTCTTTAGAGGAGCTAAGAAATCGTGTGGAGGCAGCTGCATTACAAATTTCTGAGCAAAACCTTGCACGTTCACTAAGACGTTCATTTATTCGGAGGTGCAGAACCTGTATAAGAGTGGGTGGAAAACAGTTTGAGCATTTGCTTTAAATAAAAAAAAAATTAAAAAATTATCTATTTTTGTTTTTGTTTTCTAACTAAGTGATCATGTGATTAAAAGCTGGCTCAAAAACTTTTTGTTTAGAGAAAATAACAAATAAACTAATAGCAACCAACAAAATATTCTAGTATTGCAGATTTTTACCAATAACTTGCTATTGACTCTAGATATAATAATAAGTAATACCATTTTGAAATCTGCATTTAACGCGCATATTTTTAAAATAGTTGGCCACTCAGGTATTCATGCATTTTTTTTATACCAGCTATGATTTAACTTTTTCAAAAATTATTTGTTTTCACATTTTGCATTGAAATTCAATGTTAAATAATTTTTTTCTCTAAGAAGTCCAACAGTTATAATAATTTTCTTCTACTTTTGTGTTGGCACAAGTAATGTAAAATATTCCTGCAAAAAAAAAATGATGGAACTCATTCACTTGTAGTCGTGGTATTCAAAAATGTAAAGTAAGAAAAAAAATAATGCACTGAACAAAAAAATGCATATAACTTTTCTTGTGGTTGGGATAGAACTTTTTTTATCAGTTTTCAGGACGGTCATAAAGTCTACTATGCGGCATTTCAGGGTTATCCATTACTAACGGGACACCCTGTATATTACTTACCTACGAGTATCTATAGGAAAAGTTTTATTAAATTATTATGTCCAATGAGGTTCAAATTTCATTAAAAATGTATTCAAAAGTGCATTGAATAGTCATGTTTTTTTTATTAAGAATTAAAAAAAATTGATTTCAGTGAATAGTTGCAAAAATTAACAAAAACAATTGTGTTTTTATTCAAGAAAAAAACTAATCTTCAATAATGGGTGCAGGGAATTCGGTATGCGGGTTTCTTTAAATCACTTGAACTCGAAACTAATTTATATTTTTCAATATTTAAAATCTAACCAACGCACAGTTTTGCTATATTTTCAGGCAATTATTCACTAAAATTTGTTAATTTTAACACTTTTAAATAAATTTGGCGACTGCAATAAAAAAAAACCTTCAAATTGACTTGAGAGAAATGTCAAATCTTGCAAGTATGTGTGCAAATCAATTATTATCTCTCAAAGTGATATCAAAATTTGCCTAATTTTTTGGTGATCACTTTACGCAGATGCAAAATCAACCACTATCACATGTGACTGTCACAAATGTGATGATCACAAATCACATTACGCGATTCCACCCCAGATTTTAAAAAAGCACGGTACCTAACGCTTTTCTCAAAATAGCCATTTCAGCTTAAGTGCTGCTGGTTGAAAATTTGAAATTCACTTTTGTGCATCTAAAAATTAAATATTTCATAATAAGAACAGATAAAAAAGAACAAAAAATATTTTTTAAAATGAAACATTCGCCTGTCATGGAAATTCCGTTCATATACCATGAGGATGAAAAATCTAAAGAGATATGAAGAGCAATAGATCCAATGCAATAGGAGCACCATACACAGAAGTTTTGGTCCGATTTAAGGTTTGCAGGTTATTTTTTAACACATTTTTTTTTTCAAATGTTGTTAGGACTAATGAAGATGATTTATTTCATTTAAATTAAACAAAAATGATTTTTTTTTCTCGAATTAAAGCCAATTTTCTATCTAAATAGATGGCAATTTTGAACAATGAAAAAAACACTTTTAAAAATATGTTGCTTTATTCGTTTAAAAAAATTCATAATTTCCACAAGTAGGTACATCAGACATGTGTCCAGTGTTCGATTATTTAAAGATGTGAACAAATGCTGCTTACTTAAGATAAACTCTAAAAAATCTACAAATTTTTGATGGCAGAAATTTTATACGACCAAAAAGCGCAGACATTTTTCTTTGAAAAACCACAAACCAAAAGGAGTTAGCAAAAAATATTTATAGCTCCTTATGATAATATATGAAATATACTTACTTAGGTCCTCGGATCTATTTCGTCCGTGATGTTTCCCGTACGGGACATAGAGCCTCCACCACACCTACGCGCCATCGTGTACGATTTCTTGAAATATATTTCAGCTCTCACCAACTTTTCCCCAGTCGTGCCGATTCGTGTTCGACCGTTCTTCGCCATGTACCTCTAGGCCGGCCCACTTGTCTTCCCTCCTGTGTGAGCGGGTTCCACTGCATTGCTTGAGATGCAATGCACCGATCGCCTTTTCGAAGCGTATGGCCAATCCACTGCCACATTCTTCTTCGTATAATGGAGTCTATGGGCTCCTGACCCGTTCTCTCATGAAGTTCGGTATTGGAGATACGGTTGGGCCAGAAAGATGTTTTGTAGACATATATTAACGAAGGTTTGCAGCTTTCTAGTGACAGTGTCAGCGACTTTCCAAATGCTGCAACCGTAAAGCAGAACGGGTTCAACATTGGAGCGGAACAGCCGTAGCTTGGTCTTTAAGCTAAAAGAGTTGTTTCTCCATATTTTGGACAGCATTCCGAACGCAGCCTTTGCTTTTCTGATTCGGCTGTTTACGTCCAGTTGAGTTCCGCCGCCCGTAGAGACAATATTCCCAAGATATTGGAAATCCTCTACCATCTCTACCGGTTGTATAGAAATATTTACTTGGATTGATGAGGAAGTTCCAAGGGTGATCCTTTTAGGTTTTGCCGAGTTGATCTTAAGCCCTACGATTTCTGCTTCTCTCTCCACCCTTTTTGTCATTTGATGGAGATCCATGATCCTATGAGAGAGTAAGCATACGTCGTCCGCGTAGTCCAGATGTTTGAGGTGGGATTGCAGAGTCCACTGAATTCCTCCATTTCCATTTGGCAAAGCTGCGTGCAGTGCGTCACTTATCACCAACAGGAACAGTATTGGTGACAGTATACAGCCTTGCCTAACTCCACTTTGGATTTCAAACTCCTCTGACAGCCTACCTTTGTGCAAAACGTGACACTTGGATCCATCATATGTACCCTTGATAATAGCAATCAATTTATCTGGGATGCCCCTCCTGCGGAAAGCAAGCCAAATAAATTCTCTATTGACACTGTCGAACGCCTTTTCAAAATCGATGAACAGCAGATGAAGTGGTGATCGATATTCAACGCACTGTTCGATGATGATCCGCAAGGTGTTGATGTGATCCACACAGGAAGATCCAGTGCGGAAACCTGCTTGTTCGGCGTCGAGTGTGTCGAGGTGGTCTTTAATTCGGTCCAATGCTGTCCTTGCTATTATCTTGGCTACTGCAGGCAGAACGCATATTCCTCTTCAGTTTTCGCACTGTGTGAGAACTGCTTCCTTTGGGAGCTTGACAACCATTCCTTTTTTCCACTCTTCAGGAAAGCTCTCTGTTTACCAAGCTCTCTTATTAAGTGGGTGCAGTAGCTCTGCAGGAATACCGTCAAGTCCAACCGCTTTGTTGTTCTTCAGTGCTTTGATGGCGGTGATATTTTTTTCTTTACTGGGGGATACGGTGCGTATTCGGGAAATTGTTACTTCGGGTAGCTCTGTGGGAATAGGGTTCACTTCACTGGCGAAAACGCGGTTTAAAACTGCAGAAAAGTGTTCCCACCACCTTATGAGCTGATCCTCATCCGAAATTAGCAGGGATCCGTTTGTGTCTTTAAACAGGTGTTGTTTAGAGCTCTGGACACCTGTGAGCTCTTTGGTAATTCTGTAGACGGTCCTACTGTCACACCTACTAGCGGCTTCTTCTGCTTCTGTAGCCAATGCGTTTATGTAGTTACGCTTATCACGTTGCACACTACGGTGAACTTCCCTCATCTTCATGCGGTACGTAGACTCAAGCTCGTTTCTCCCTGCTGCTAGGGTAGCTGCGATGCGAGCTTTCCTTTCTTCGATCCTTGCCCAAGTTTCGTCGGAAAGCCAAGCACTATTTCTCCCTTGCGCCCGGCCGACTATACTTTCAGCACCGGATATGAACACATTTTCCAAAGCACACCAATGATTTTCGATGGATGTGGTTTCCGTGCTGCTGATTGCGTTCAATCCTTGTGAAAGGTGGTCCCCTAGTTGTTGGCGCACTGCGGGATCCTTTAGTTTATCTGTATTAAACTTGGGCATTCGAGTGTTTCCTTGGGATCTCCGAACTGCAGCTGTACGCAATCTTACGGTAGCAACCATCAGTTGGTGGTCCCGGGCAATTCCCATGTCAGCACCTCTTCTGTTGCGGACGTCCTGGAGACTGCTTCTAAAACGCCGGTTGATCGCGAAGTTGTCAATTTGGTTGGGAGTTGCTTGTCTGTCAGTCGACACCCAACTGACTTTCTGGCATGTCTTATGCTCGCACATGGTCCCTCCAATAACATGGCCGTTGGCGTTCCAGAAATCGACAAATCATTCGCCATCGTCGTTTCGGTTACCAACACAATGTTTTCCCATGACATGCCTTAGCCCAGTGTTGTCATTGCCAACCTTGGCATTTAAGTCTCACATCACCATAATTATATCACCTCGTGGCACGCTATCATAAGCAGCACTCAACCGGTTATAAAAGGCCTCCTTCTCCTCGTCAGAAGAGAGCAAAGTTGGGGCGTAACACAGTATGATGGTGACGCGACGAACTCTAGTCCGGAACCTGGCTTTCAGGATCCTATCACCTAAAGCACAGATAAGCAATACCTAGATAGGAATCTTTCGTTCGTATCACCCCCCAAAACCTATTTGCTTACATTGTTGTTTTTGTAATTTTATTTCGTGTCGATGAATAGATGTGAACTGCAACAACAATTTAACGCGGTGAATTTGATTTGTTTGACATTTCATTTTTGTTTTCATAAATGTGCTGTGCGAAGATTTTTATTCCGGTGTTTGTGATTTTCATTAAAAAATAAATTAACAAAAAAATAATTGTTTCACCAAGCACAATGCCCGCATGAGCGGAACTTGAACGACTTGAATTTCAATGAAAAATCTTTTGGTGCTTTCATGTTTCTTTCTTCCAATTCGCCAAAAAGCTACTTGAGCGACGATGCGCGATGAGAACTTTTTGTAGAACTCTGTCGCCTCCGAAGGGGCCCTGTTTGAGCAGTGTATAGCAAAGGGCAAAAGACCTAATTATGTTTATGAAATTTAAAAACATAATTTCAATTTTTTTCAGCTCTACAGCACAAAAATTATAAAAAAAATCTCGCCAACCAATAATAAGGTTCGAGAAATCAACAAAAATTAAATTCACCATGGCAAATTTGACAGCTACTATATTCTTGGTTTTAGGGTACAGACACACTTAATATATGAAATTATTTTAATTTATACGTAAGCGGTTGGATTGCATCATGGTCAAATTCCGACGTAAATTTTTAGAAATTAATTTAAGGTCCCCCAAACCGATGCGTGGACAACATTTTTGTCAGTCATCGGGTTCATATGGAAAATCGCACCGCTTTCATTGTGGGTACCTGCTCTCAATTATTTTCATGTCACTTAATTTTAAAAAGTGAATGTTTTGTTGTCGTGAGTGTTTCGCTCCGATTTAAGGCTCACCCAAACCAATGCGAAACATTCGTTGCGGCGAAGAAACATTCGTCAGTCAAAATAAATTCATATGTTTCTCCGCCGCGTTGGTGTGGGCACTCTCATTTATCACCATGTAAATAAATTTTGACATGCGAATGTTTCTTCGCCGCAACGAATGTTTCGCATTGGTTTGGAAGAGCCTTTAACGTTGATTTGAAAGATCCTTTACACAATTTAAATTGTGTTGCAACAAAAATGGTCTCCTAAGCCGATGCGAAACATTTGGAATACCAACAAAACCTTCATCTGCCAGAATTGATTTGTATGGGGATAAAAGAAAGCACCCACAATGGTGTGAATCTCATCTGTTCTTAATTGCAAAAACTGCAATAAAGTCAATTCTGATTGAGGAAAAAACACAATAGGCGTGTTTTATCACAAAAGCCATCCATAGTACAGTACGATTTTACAGGCATTACAAATACAACATCGCTAGTAGCTCTACAGCCAATAAGAAGTTATACTACGTTTTCTGTCAAAACAATTTTTGTATGTTTTCTTGCAAGAAGGTTTCTTTAGCGAACATTTTAAATTCTCACTTTTGTACTTTTTTGCAAAAGTAGGTAGGTATATGTAGTTAAACCTAAATGTAACTTTCATTTCAACAAAAAAATCAAATCTGTGATAACAAAATTTGATTTGTACTTGTGGAATTTGTGACCTTTAAATCTTCTTAGTGATAGTAGCTAAATGGGCTTCAGGTCAATTGAAACAAATTAATTATTTCACAACGTTTCGTCCATGAATATGGACATCATCAGGTGCGAGCAATGATGGTTTCTATATTTGCATATTTTTAAATGATTAATATGTTACAAAATCAGTTTTACACATTGAAACATTACAAACTTACAATTATTACATTTATATTGCACTTAAACACGAACAGAGATGTTCCCAGTAGCAAGTTTAACTGACAAGTAACTATCTGTAAATATTTGTCTTATCTTCATATTATATAAAAAAAAGAAAACATTTTGATCATCTGCTACATATATCAGAGCTTTTTTCCTCCCCTCTTATCCAGCAGGTACTTGTAGTGTGGACTTACGTTGTCCATGTCTGTACGTCTGTTCATTGTTTTATCATGGTTGATTATATGAAGAGTCTCTATCATCATTCTTTTGTTTTGGTGCTCTTCCCGTTGTAATATTTGAACATCATCAAAGTTCGGAGAGTGACCAAGTGAGATGCAATGCGAGGCCAGTGCTGTCTTCTGATGCGCACTACTTTTTATGTCGGATTTATGTCCCGAAAGTCTATTTTTTAGTTTTTGTTTTGTTGTTCCTATGTAAATCTGGTTACATATTTCGTCTGATTTTCCACGGCAATTTATTTTGTAGACCAAGTCTGAGTGTTCCAGTTTGTCGGTTTTGGTTTTAAGGTTTGTGTAAAGTTGTGAGGCTGTGTTTGTTGATTTCATGGCTATTTTGTATTTTTCCATATCTAAAAAGTTTGCATCTTTAAACCGGTCCGCTATTTCTTTTACGTAAGTGAAGGATTTGTAGATTGTATTTTCATTTTGTTTTTCTATTTCAACTCTTTGGATGTTTCTGTTTTCATACTGTGTTATTAACGTTTTAATTATTGGTATGGGAAAGGCATTTTTTTTGCAGTATTTCTTTTATTTTGATTTTGTTGCTTTTGTGGAACTCAGTGTCGCTAATCGAAAGGACTCTTTTTATCAGGTTGTTTGCTGTGTTGAAGACGATTTGTTTTGGGTGTTGGGAGAAGAAGTTTAGAAGTCTACCGGATGAGGTGGGCTTTTGGAACCAATCCATTTTCAGCTGTCCTTCTTGACGGATGACAACTGTATCCAAGTAAGACAACCTCTTGTTGGCTTCAACCTCAACTGTAAATTGTAATTTCCTATGGAAACTGTTGAGAGTTGTAAGGATTACTTCAATATCGTCTGCTTTAACAATAGCGAATATGTCATCAACATACTTTGTCAAAAGTTTTGGTTTATTTGTCAATTTCGCCAGGCAGTTTTCTAAGAGTTCCTCCAGTATGATATCCGCTATTATGGGTGAAGCTGGGTTTCCCATAGGCATCCCATCTCTTTGCTGGTAAGTCTTGTCACCATGGACCAAATAATTATTATCAATGATACAGAACCGTACAAGTTCAAGGAATTTTGTTTTTTTGATAAGTGTATGTTCCTTTATCTTTTCCCAGTTTTTGCCTATCAATTCTAGTGCCATTTTTAGCGGAATGTTTGTAAAAAGAGATATTACATCGAAAGACACTAAAATTTCGTCATTTTCTGTTCTCAATCCACGCAATTTGGATTTAAAATGAAGGGAATCCTTAACATTGAAGTCCGAGTTCAATGTGAGGTTTTTCAAAATTCCAATCAGGTACTTTGCCAGGTTGTAGCAGGGGACTTTTGTGGAAAAACAAATCGGGCGTAGGGGAATACCTTCCTTGTGGATTTTTGGGAGACCGTAAAGTCTGGGGGCAACAGAGTTATAAGTTGTCATAATTTGTTTTTGACGCTGATCAATTATTTTGTTTTCAAACAAATACTTAATAAAATTGTTATTTGTATCTTGTAATTTGCTGGTGGGGTCGGACCGTATAGGCCAATATACATTTCGATCTTCCATCATTGTTTTCATCTTTATGTCGTAGTCATGTTTGTATATTGCTACCGTAACATTGCCTTTGTCCGCTGATACAATGAATATTTCTTTATGTTTTTTAAGAAATTGTTTTGTTTCGGTGAAAAGGTTGGTAATGTATTTGTTGAAGTCGGAAAATTTCCTTTTTTCCATGCAATTATCTAACATGTTTGCAAATTTTCCACGTGCCTTTTCTCGTTCATCGTTGTCGGTAATGGTTTGGATACAATCCTCACCGTCTGCGATAATTTTGAAAAGGGAGTTAGAAGTTGACTGAATTGTACTAGGAAAAGCGTACTTTGGACCGAGCGAAAGTAAGTATTGGATATCGTCTGGTATGGGAACACTGGTTTTATTGACAAACCAATTTTTATTTAGATGCATGCCATATTTCTCTTTTATTCTCTCTTTTAACACCGCTAGTTTTTTGTCGTGTGTTTGTTTTAGTTTTTCTTTTCTATTGACGATATGTTTTTGTTCGTGGTAAAGAAAGCTAGAGTGTTCTTGGTCAGTCATTGTCGATGCTATATAACTTTCTATATCTGTTATTATTTTTACTGAGGAGGTTAGGTTTCGGTGTTTTGCGGAAATAAATAGATTCAGGATTTTGCAGTTTAAATTGTACTTTGTTTTTTGAAAAGATACTAATAAAGAATGATTTTTACCAATATCCTGTTGAAATAAATCTTCTAAGTGTGCTGTTGTGTTTGTGATGAAGTTTGGTGTCAGTCCAAGTTTTCTGCATTTTAGAAGAAAAATTTTGCTTGCTGTTGTTTTCACTCTCTTCGTGCTCAGTTTTCTGTATTGTTTTAATGTGTTGCAAAATTTGTTGCCATACTTATCCCTCATACTGCTGTAGAAAGCCATTTTGTTGTTCGTTAAACCAGGATGGTTTTTGTTTGGTGGAAATTAATTCGGGGTGCCCTCCGATAATTATACTTGTGGAATTTGTGACCTTTAAATCTTCTTAGTGATAGTAGCTAAATGGGCTTCAGGTCAATTGAAACAAATTAATTATTTCACAACGTTTCGTCCATGAATATGGACATCATCAGGTGCGAGCAATGATGGTTTCTATATTTGCATATTTTTAAATGATTAATATGTTACAAAATCAGTTTTACACATTGAAACATTACAAACTTACAATTATTACATTTATATTGCACTTAAACACGAACAGAGATGTTCCCAGTAGCAAGTTTAACTGACAAGTAACTATCTGTAAATATTTGTCTTATCTTCATATTATATAAAAAAAAAGAAAACATTTTGATCATCTCAGACACATTTTGACATCATCGGGACATAAATCCGACATAAAAAGTAGTGCGCATCAGAAGACAGCACTGGCCTCGCATTGCATCTCACTTGGTCACTCTCCGAACTTTGATGATGTTCAAATATTACAACGGGAAGAGCACCAAAACAAAAGAATGATGATAGAGACTCTTCATATAATCAACCATGATAAAACAATGAACAGACGTACAGACATGGACAACGTAAGTCCACACTACAAGTACCTGCTGGAGAAGAGGGGAGGAAAAAAGCTCTGATATATGTAGCAGATGATCAAAATGTTTTCTTTTTTTTTTTATATAATATGAAGATAAGACAAATATTTACAGATAGTTACATGTCAGTTAAACTTGCTACTGGGAACATCTCTGTTCGTGTTTAAGTGCAATATAAATGTAATAATTGTAAGTTTGTAATGTTTCAATGTGTAAAACTGATTTTGTAACATATTAATCATTTAAAAATATGCAAATATAGAAACCATCATTGCTCGCACCTGATGATGTCCATATTCATGGACGAAACGTTGTGAAATAATTAATTTGTTTCAATTGACCTGAAGCCCATTTAGCTACTATCACTAAAAAAAAAAAAAAAAATTTGATTTGTTTAGAAAAAAAGATCAAAAATCAAATCAAATATAGAAAATTAACACCGGCTACACGATTTTTTTTGCGACTTCCTTACAACAAAACAAAATTAATCTGCAATCGTCGAAAGGAAATCGGCATACAAGAACCTAGCACATTTAAACAAACCCTTGGATTCTTAAATTATCCGCCATTTTGTTCACGAACCGAGGTGAAACTCGGATTTTTTTTTCACGTACACTAGTGCAAAAATCCGATTTTCACCACGGTCGTCTGCACGTACACTAGTGCAAAAATCCGATGTTCACCACGGCCATTTGACGTTTGAGCTTGTAGGCAAACCGAATTGACAGCCGTAGATTCCCATCTAGGTATTGCTTATCTGTGACCTAAAGGCTCCCAGGAAACTAAGCTTTTGAGAGCTGTTTTGGAAAGCAGCAATCCAATGCCAGATTCCCGAGCGCTTCCAGGTGTTTTTCCGGAATAGAAAAGTACAGTGTTACGGGTTGGTGACTTAAACTTCCCCGAGCCCAGCTCATCCCTAAGATGTCCATCCTATACCGCATGAATTCCTTCTCTAGTTGCAGGAATCTGGCATTCTGAGGACCTTCTTTTCCATCGTCGTCATATATGAAATACTAATATTGGAAGGTATTTTGTTTGTCTAATTTGTTTGATAAATATGAATTTATGAAAAATAAAATGCGCCACTAGATCGCATGATCTTTTAGTTAAGAACTCAAATGTAACTAAACATTGACGTATTGACGATTTATGTTAATGGTTCAGTAATTAATTGTTAAAAACGAATTAAAATTATTAAATTAAAATAATTTTAATTTTTAAATTTTATGTACCTACAAGTTTTATCTAAAAAAAATGTATGTCAAAAGATGTTCAAAAACCATGAATCTATTTTTTTTAATTGCTTAAAATCCTTAGCTATAGTAGATTGAGCTTAACAGAAATGGTGCCAATTGCTTTCTTGAACGAATGTGAGCTTATGGAAACCAAAATTTAAAATCGTCAAAAGAATGTAACAATCATACCGGAAAGGGAGTCTATATAAACCCGTTAATATTGGGCAATTTGCTAACGAAAATTACTTATTGGATGGGTAAGATCACGTGCGGCCTCGGTGGTGTAATGCGTATATCAAAGTCTTTTGAGGTAGCTTGGTCAAAGTAGGTTTCACATTGCACTCCAGTTGACGGCAATAATTTACAAAATTAAAATTGAACATAAATAGACTAAGCATTATTAAAGGAAATAGTTACGATTCTAACCAAAAAAATGGTGGTAGTGAATGCCAACACAAGTCGTTGTTTTGTTTCAATCAAAAATTCAAAATATGTAGGTACATTAGCGCGTGTCGCGCCAAGAAGTCGCATATGCGATACGTGGCGTGGGCAGACACAAAGTTTTGCATTCGAATTTGTCCTTTGATTTTAATTTCTGTATCTTTCATAAGTTAGTCTAAAATTAAGAGTCATAATCAACAAGTCACAAAGCTCCAATCTAGAATTTATATTTACAAGAGAATAAATTAATTACAAATAAATCATACTAAAATAAAAGTGTTGTTTTTATTTTGAAAGTATTGCCAAGGTACAATATCGAATAAATCCACTACAGCGGATCAATAAAGTTTTTAATGAAAACTATACAACAAGGAAAATAACATGATATAGCAGTATCTACATTTGGGAACATAATAATAATTGGTGTCAGAAGTGGGATTCTCGGAAATCATCATGCTGATAATATTGTAAGAACATAAACAAAAAAAAAAATTTTTTTAAAGTGAATCAGATTGAATCTCAGATTGCGTCTCAAATTTTGAATAATTTTATTGGAAAGCATTTTACTTGTCCATTAATATAAACTCGTATTATTCTACAAATATAATTACCTATCAAACTAGAATTGTGGCTCAAAATTCGAATAATCATACAATAATCAATTATTCAGAAAATCTTATATTAATTGAAATTGAATCAGAAAATTTTAAACTAGTTGGGCAGAAAATTTATAATTTTGAAAACAGAAAATCTATATTAATTGAAATTGAATCAGAAAATTTTAAACTATTTGTGCAGAAAATTAATAATTTTGAAAACGAAAAATCTCATACTAATTGAAATTGAATCAGAAAATTTTAAAACTTGTGTACCAAAGGCAAATTCGAAAAGATTAACTTAAATTAGATTGAAACATGAATCCAGATGGCAATAATGTTGATGGTGAGAATATCTCACTGAATACCCTATTCAAATTCGTCAAACCCTTCGATGGGGACAGACGGAAACTCATTCCGTTTCTGAATTCAATTGACTCTGCTTTTAATTTAGCAACTGTTGAACAATCAAACGTTCTCCTAGCTTATGAAAAAAGTCAACTTTCTGGCAAAGCTGAAAGCTCAGTATCAAACCACGATTTTTATACCTGGGAGGAATTGAAACAATACCTGAAAAACATATACTCAGATACAAAACATCATGGGCATTTGCACATTGAGCTATTAAATTGCAGACAGAATACTGAAACGATTTCGCAATATATTTGCAAAATTGAAACTGCTTTAAAAAAACTGTTACCGTCTACACGACAAAATAATGCAATTGAAGCTGAATTAGTTGGTCGATTAGCGGCTATGAATGATTTAGCCCTTTACACATTTATTTTAAATGTTAAACCAGAAATTAGTAGAATGTTGAGAGATAGAGATATAGAAACTCTCAACGAAGCATTCAACATAGCGTTAGAAGAGGAAAGAATACAACTACTTATTAACCTTAAGAATCCAAATTCTAAAAATTGCACTATTTGCAAAAAATCAGGACATATATCGACGCATTGTTTCTTGAATAAACCTTCAGGTAGTAAACCTAAGCCTATGTATACTCTCCAATCAGAAAAAGTATGTAATTATTGCAAAAAACTTGGGCATTTGATCCAAGATTTTAGGAAGAAAAAATGGAAGGATAATAATAGTAATTCTTTGAATCAGAACTCAACCAGAAATTTTGGAAGGGAACAGGGGAACGTTAATTCACTCGGGATGATGGCAACAACAGATCGGGTGAATTCAAACGTAATTGTTGCAAACGAAATAAATTAATTTTGTTAAATGAAAATACTATCTTCATAAATATAGCATCCGAATTATCTATTTCTTCTTATTTCAAACTTCTAGTAGACAGTGGTGCGAATATTTCTCTAATAAAAAAAGGATTTTTAGTTGATAAAGTCAAAATCAACGATGGTGATATAATTAAATTCGAAAGCATCGAATCAAGCGATAATCTAATCAAAACAATAGGTTCGATTAACATTTCACTTAAATTTAGTGAAAATCATTACATTAATCATAAATCCTATATCATCGACTCAAAATCCAATGTTCCTTTTAATGGAATTATAGGAAATGACTTTTTAATTGAACATGGAGTTCAAATCAATTATCAAAATAAAAATTTAAAAGTCAATAACAGAACCTCAATACCTTTTTTTGTAAATCAATAAAATCTGATCAGTTAATACTTCCAAGTAGATCGGAAACACTCATTAAAGTAATTATTTTTAACAAAGGAATTAAAGAAGGTATCGTGCCAGATATCGAAATTATAGATTATTATACCTAAGCAGAGCCATTACTAAAGTTGACAGTCATTCTAAAGCATTTGTAACCATAATCAATACCCTTGATAAAAATGTAAAAATTCAATCGACAAAAGTTACTCTGGAAGAAATGCCATCGGAAATTTATTCATTTAATTCAAATTCTGAAAATATACAGAACCGTTTTAATCAATTGATATCTCAAAAACGTACTGATCATTTAAACAATGAAGAAAAAGAAAGCTTAATAAAAATTTGTTCGAAATTCTCAAATCTTTTCTATTTAGAAGGCGATAAATTGTCTTCAACTCAAAAAGTAAAACACGAAATTTATCTGGAAAATAATAAACCAATAGCTTCCAAGACATATCGTTACCTAGAAATTCATAAAAAGGAAGTCAATAACCAAATCTCTAGTATGCTTGAACAAGGTATAATAAGTCCATCAACTTCACCTTTTTCTGCTCGCTGGGTAGTACCTAAAAAAAACTGATGGCTCGGGTAAGAAAAAGTGGCGAGTCGTTGTAGATTATCGTAATCTAAACAATGTAACTATTGGAGACTCGTTTCCATTACCTAACATTTCCGAAATATTAGACCAACTTGGTCATAGTTCATATTTTACAATTCTCGATTGAGCTTCAGGGTTCCACCAAATTGAAGTTCGAGAAGAAGACCGTCCTAAAACAGCCTTTTCGACCCCCGACGTTCATTACGAATGGAATAGAATGCCATTCGGACTGAAAAATGCGCCAGCCGCATTTCAGAGGTTAATGAACTCAGTTTTAAGTGGCTTACTAGTGCAAAATGCTTTGTATATTTGGATGGCATTGTAATCTATGCTTCATCTCTCAGAGATCACGAAGAAAAACTAACGGAAGTATTTACTGACTTCAAAATAATAATTTAAAGTTACAGCTAGATAAATGCAAATTCCTACGAAAAGAAATCGTATATCTCAGTCATGTAATATCAGAAGATTGCGTAAAACCGAATCTATCTAAAGTTCAAGTACTTAAAGATTTTCCAATGCCAAAATCTCCAAAAGATATAAAATCTTTTCTCGGGTTAGTAGGCTACTATAGACGTTTTATAAAGAATTTCAGTAAATTATCAAAACCTTTAACTTCACTACTAAAAAAAGACATTGAATTTGAATGGAAAAATCCACAAATCGAAGCATTTAATACTTTGAAAAATATGCTCTTAGAAGAGCCTGTTCTTCAATATACAAATTTCAATAAAAACTTTATTGTAACCACTGACGCCTCAAGTTTTGCTATAGGCGCAGTTTTAAGTCAAGGTAAAAAAGGCAATGATTTGCCAATTTTTTTTGCATCAAGAACATTGAATTGTAACGAATCCAATTATAGTACAATAGAGAGAGAATTATTGGCTATAGTAGGGGCAGTTGCCCATTTCAGACCTTATTTATATGGTACGAAATTCACAATAGTTACTGATCACCGTCCTCTTTAGCCCAGTCAACGAAGACTCAAAATTATAAAATAAATGCAAAAAAGAGTGCTCTCGGGATTATTTTTTATATGGTAGGGGTTACCCTCAGGAATAACTTACCCAAAGTCGCCAGCCCAGGGCCGCGAGTTAAACTCAGGAGGGGGGGTTAAAGGTACCCCTTTTTAGATTTTCGTGAATATTTCCACAACCTAGCATGTTAGCGGAAAAGTCTATACTACTTAATTAGAAACAATTAAATTATCTATAAAAGTATATATTCACATTTTTTCTAAGGTCAAAAATAAAGGAGATGCGGGCGGTAGAAAAGTCAACAAATCTGAACGTTTTCTGACCAATTTACTTGGAAAAAACAAAAAGCGTTAATACACATTCATTCACTGTTGTTTCATCATGTCGTGAAGCTAAGAAAGGAGTTATAATTTCTTTTTTTTTCTATATATCCGAAACTATACGAAAAAGTTGATGTATACTAAACTAGGCAAAATTTAAATAGCAAGAGTTGTTTTCATATGGCGCCCAAAAATGATACCGTTTTTTTTAAAGGAACACAATACAAAATTTATTTGCCATAGAGGGGGGTGCTTTCTTCCCCGTTTTTAGAGAGGAGGGGCATTTTTTAAAAAATAATATTAAAAAACAACGGCTACAACAAAAAAATTTACCTTTTTTGAAAGCCAGAACTTCGTTTTTTTATTTTATTTTCAAATCAAGTTATTGATGTCCATATTTTTTGTAAAAGTTACTTTCAAACTCAAAATTAAAAAAAAAAAAAAAGTTGAAAATTTCGTTTTTTGATTTTTTCATTTAAATTGTAAAATAAAATGCAGAAGCGGCTTTTATTGTTCACAACCCCTATTAATTCTTAATTGAAAACTGAAAACTAAATGGTTCTATGTGTCCTAGTTTTTGAGAAAATTGAAAGTTACGACGACAATTTTTTTTTTTTATAATGTTTATTATTATAATACCTTGTAGTATATGATAGTAGTGTTTCTTTGAACTTGAGGTTAATGAATGAATAATTTCTTTGAACCTGCGAAGCAAGCCACCAAAGGTATTGTGAAAGTGGTAGAGGGGACCCTAAGGTATAACATAATCAAAGTCCCCAGCCCAGGGCCGCAAGCTTTAGACAGGAGAGGGGGGTAACGTCCCCTTTTGTAGTTTTCTTCCTTATTTCGGAAACTAAGCATAATAGAGGCAAAGTCAATACAATAAAGTGAAAGAAAATTAAATTCCCTTCCAACAAAAGTTTTGTTCATAGTTTTTCTAGAAGCAATAGAGATGCGGGAGTAGAAATATCGTAAAAAAACTTTAAAAAAATTTATTTCCTTAGTAATTTAATGTTTGTAAATTAGTTTACTTTTATAATACAATAAACATAATTTTTATTGGAAGGGAACCATGGACCACGGGCAATTACAACAACTATATAGGTGCAAGAATTTAGCCAAATTCCCCTGGAAATTATATAATTTGCAGCACATCAGTGCAGCTTATTTTATACATACGTCGGTAGCCATCGACTAAAAACATGTGTCTAAGAAGGGCAACAACAATGTTTTAGTTTAGTACAAAAAACTTTTTTCAACAGACCGACTGACAACATAGGCGCCTGCCAGACGACTGAGCATAGCCTAAGCGGAGCGACTGGAGTCGGCGGTGAGCGGGAAAGAGGACCCGAAAAGGGAGTTAAAATCCTTGAAAACGCGAAGCAGTTTTTGCTATTTTGTGATACACTGATACCTTAAAAAAATTTCAATTGAGACTATATAAATGCAAACCAGGATGATTGGGATGAATGGGTACCATCAGCTATGTTTGCTTATAATACCTCAGTTCATGCTTCTACTAAATTCACACCTTATGAACTGTTGTTCGGACATAAACCTATATTGCCTTCATCATTAACGCAAGCTCCAGAATTTAAATACACATATGAAAATTAGTAGTAGCCCGTAGCGTAATGGTTAGTGCGTTCGACTGTCACGCTGGAGGTCCTTGGGTTCGCTTCCCAGCCTCGTCCACCTTAAAACCTTCCTCTTGCGAGGAATTGACAAATCCTCCAAGAGTATCACTTGTCACGAATAAGTGCTTCTCGTCTAGCCGTTCGGATTCGGCATAAAATTGTAGGTCCCTTCCATTCCTGTCGACAGGCGCACACAGGAATGGTTGCGAGTTGTTAGTCACTAGGCCCTGGTTCTTCATGAGCCGTTGTGCCGCCCGATTTATTTATTTTTTTTTATGAAAATTATAAAGATCAACTTAAGTTTAGATTGAATAAATCTCACAAAATCGCAAAAGAAAATATAATAGCATCTAAGGAACTATCTAGAAAGTATTATGATAAAACTGTTAATAATCAAAACTATAATATAGGAGATAAAGTATATCTTCGTAAAAACAGTAATAAGCTGAGTAAAAAGCTTTCACCTACTTAAAAAGGTCCATATGAAATAATTCAAACCCATAACAATCAAAACATAACAATCAAATTCAAGAAAAACCCTCTACGGGTTCATATAAATTGGTTAAAACCAGCTTTTAATTAATTTAAACAAATTCTTTGAATTTTCAAAAATCAAATAAAATCTGTATTTTATTGCAGATTGTAAATTCTTCTATGCAGCGAGCAAGGGTCTGAGATAAATAATTATGAAATCAAGGGAATCAAAAAAGGAAGCGGCCTTTACTATAAACACTTAGGTCTTGGAAAAATAACCACAACCACACATAAAATGATAACGTACATAAATATTACGGCTATAAATCAAAAACTTTTACTTATTAATAATATTTATGAAAAAACATCAAACAATTATTGTAGTAATCAAGGCGTCAATCATATTAATTTTTACTTTTGTAAACAATCTCTTAATTACTTAAAGATTCAACTTCCTAACCTATTCTTAAAAAATCAGGCAATAGAAGACTTAATAGGAAAGCGTAAAACTAAGCGAGATCTTTTTAATGGTATTGGAACTATCTTTAAAACTATCTTTGGAACTCTAGATTATGAAGACGCCGAGTTTTTCGAAAAATCTATAAATAATGTTATAAACGATGAAAAATCTTTGACAGATCTCATGAAAGATCAAATTCATGCAGTGGCGTCTTTAGGCTTAGGCCCACTGGGCCCGGGGCCCCGCAATCTTAGGGCCCGCCGAGTCGTCGCTGTAACGTTTCCAACCAATTTGGAAAGTAAACGAGTAGGTTAATTATAACTTGTAAACTGCAGTTACAAATTTGTTTACAAACCACCATTTATATATATAATACAATGTATGTGAAGAATTGGCCAAGACTTACCACAAGATCATACAGCGGTGGCGACATATTTAAGAACGATATTTTTATAAAATATTAAAATGCATAACTTTTGTTTGTGAAATCTGTTCGGAGTGTATTTGGATCCAATTTTTTGTTCTAAGGACATCTCACTTTTAAAGTCAGATATAGTACAGGCAACGGGGTGTCAAATAAGGGCAATCTGAAAAAAGTTTTGAAGAGGGGTTGCTTCTTAACATAAATCCCGATTTGCGGGATTTTTGGTCTTGTGGAGCGTCCGCCATCTTGGAAAGAAGAACAAAAATTAATTTTTTTTTTTTAATTTTGAGTTTGAAAATTATTTTTTCAAAAATTGTTTGCTCAAACAACTAGATTTAAAAAGTTAATTTAAGAATAGGTTTTTGGCTTTCAAAAAACCTATAACATGATATTTTGAGTGTTGCCGTTGATTTTTAATAATTTTTTTTTATTTTAAGTCATTTTTTTAGAAAATTGCCCCTTCTGCCGGGGGGGGGGGGCAATATACCCCCCTCCCCATACGATTTTTTTCTTATCTTAAATCAACTTATACGCCCTAGCCTTTTGTAACACCTTATGCAAATCACACTATATTATCTTCAAAAAAGTATTTAAGACTAAGCCCGTAAGGCCTAATTTTGTACTCGTTTTTCATTAATAACTTTTGAATTATCTACACCAGAAAAATAAGTTATATACCGATTTGTAGGAAATTCAAATTAAAACAAATAAGTCTATAATATTTTTTTCATAAAAAAGCACAGCACTTCCTGTGAAAAACGCAAATTATCAAAAGAAGTCGTTTTCCAAGATGGCGGATGCCCCACAAGATGAAAAATACACTCTGTAGACGGTAAAGAGTACAGGATAAAACTTAATTTAATTTGGGGTGCATTCACTTGGCATAGTATGGTCAATAAGTAAGACAAAAATGCTCGAACTGAACAGAAAGTAACGAAATTTTACAAAAAAAAAAAAAAAAAAAAAAAAGTAACACAAATTGAAAAAAAGTACTATTCAAACACCGAGGGAAAAAATTCGATCTAAAATTAAATGCGATCGGGTTTGATTTAAAGGATTTTAAATGTAGTGGAGCATTTTGATTTTTACATTAAAACAATGTTAATTTGAATAGCTATGCGACGTAATTTAAAGATATTCAACATAGTTTCAAAGTAAAACGTATTTATTTATAGGTACCTTTAAATCAACTTTTGTACATCTACATTCCGTTCAACGTTGTTTTAAAGTGAAACGTTATCCATTTTTACATTGAGATCACTTTTGTTCATCTACATTCCGTTCAACGTTGTTTTAAAGTGAAACGTTATCCATTTTTACATTGAGATCCACATTAACAGTGCGATCCACTTTTGTGGCATTTAAAGTGCCATCAACGTAGTTCAAAGTGTTGTTAAACCTCAATTTACTTGTATTTGTAAGCTTAATGCAAAGAATTTCGAGAACGCGTTGTTGTTGTTTTTTCTCTGTGTATGTAGGTTGTTTTTTCTCTGTGTATGGAATGGTTTAAGAGTAATTTTTGTGTTCCTTAATATTCAAATATGAACCTAATACTTTTGTCATATTGTATAATTTTTTTCTAAAATGTCGTTACTATTCAGTTGTTCAAATAAATATTGTAACTACAATTACGAAAAAAAATAAGAGAAGAATAGAATCACGCTCTACAAAATTGATTTAAATATAAGTATTCCTAGTTCTTGTATATTATTCTTTTAATACAAAGCACCACTCATTGATTTATTACTTTTTTGAATATGTTTGCACTTTGCACTCTTCCATTTTTTCAGGACAACAGAGTTATTAAAACAGAATATTTGTTTATATGTTCTTTGCTCTAAGAACTTATCATAGAGCAACTTATAATTTTATTTTTACTAGCAGAAATTTAACAAAAATTATAAAAAGTAATGACTGATGAAGATGATAAACTTAAAAATTTTCAAATATATTTTCAACAAAGGGCCCCCATTTCCTAGAGGACCCAGGGCCCCCAATTCTCTTAAGACGCCTCTGAATTCATGTAGTATAATTGACTATATCTAATTTTAATGAAAGTATAAATAACATGAAATTCCACGAAGAAACTTTAAATAATAATTTTGAAAAACTTTACAATTTTCAACATAACGCTACTACTGAAATTAATAATCTTAAACTTTCTGAAACAGTTTCTCAACATATAATACTTTTAACATATCTTACTACGGAAACAAATGAAATGACAGAATTAGGCGAAATGAGTTCTTCAATAATGACAACCCCTGAAACAGCAGAAAATGTAAGCATTAAATCTAGAAAATCGGTTAGAAGTCCAAGGAATAATTTTGGTTCAAATTATAGCCTAACAAATTAAAATTAATTTTACCTTAAAATTTAAATTCATCTTGTTTTAAGGGGGGATGTGTTATGAACCTAACAACCCCATATCAGTATCTTTCACATTTTATAATATTACTAAGTTATACATATCTCGTTGTATTTTATGCAACGTGCAGATTATTCTTTGTTCCCCAAACCTATAACAGTAATTTCATCAAAACTTTAAGATAAACAAAATATCGTGTTGCATTGTATGCAAAGCATAATATTCGTTGTCATCAAAATATTCTTCCAAGAAGTCGCATATGCGATACGTGGCGTGGGCAGACACAATAGTTTTGCATTCGAATTTGCCCTTTGATTTTAATTTCTGTATCTTTCATAAGTTAGTCTAAAGTTAAGAGTCATAAACAACAAGTCACAAAGCTCCAATCTAGAATTTATATTTACAAGAGATTAAATTAATTATAAATAAATCATACTAAAATAAAAGTGTTGTTCTTATTTTGAAAGTATTGCCAAGGTACAATATCTAATAAATCCACTACAGCGGATCAATCAAGTTTTTAACGAAAACTATACAACAAGGAAAATAACATGAAATAGCAGTATCTACATTTGGGAACATAATAACGAGAACGAGACGAAACGAGAAGAGACTGGCTTTTAAGCAACCGAGACGAGACTGTATATTTGTACCGAAACTAACAGAGAGTCTAATAAATTAAAAAATCCAATTTCAGTGAAATATTTATTTTCCTCTGCACGTATTTAAACTATAATCGGAAATATTTTGTTCCCATAATCAACAAGGAAATCGTATTTTTCGGAGACGAGACCAAGACGAGACTTAATTATACGAGACCGACACGGGGCCGAGACTGAAAATGTTCGATTTGAACGAGACCGAGACGAGACTTACAAAAGTCTCGCAGAGTCTCGTCGCGTAGCCAGCCCTACTTATGTACTGTAAAAAACATGAATCAGTTTTCAAAATGAGAACTATCGCAAAATAGATTTTCGTTCCCACTGTGCGATGTGCAAGCCATTCATATTTGCATATGAAGAGTTTATACTATGTAGATCTATCATTAAACATTAGTGGAATTAGTTTTCATTCACATCATACAAACAGTTTTGGAGGTTCTCGATCGACAACGGTTAGCTTAGTGTATGAGTGGCTTACGCCAATGTCTTGAATGTGTCAATTATTCTTATTGAAACCTT
Source organism: Melangyna quadrimaculata (assembly GCA_949320155.1). Taxonomy (NCBI): domain Eukaryota; kingdom Metazoa; phylum Arthropoda; class Insecta; order Diptera; family Syrphidae; genus Melangyna; species Melangyna quadrimaculata. Next base: position 130,405,482 of record OX439483.1, on the reverse strand, counting down.
ACCAATGATTGACATGGTGTGCCATTTATAGGTCGAGTCATATATTTTGATTCCATTCCACATTCCACAGAATGGATTTTATATTTGTCATGTTTTTTATTTTTTTTTTTTTTTTGAAAAGTCGCATCTTAAAAATAATTTTGTTTCCTCTTTTTCCACAGTACTTTTTATACATATTTCAGTTTGAAAGAATTTGTATAGATTATGTAGATACATGCATTTTAATATCTCTGTCATATAAACCTAAGGTACATATAGTATTGACTTTGATGGCGCTTTGTTCGAACAGGTACCTACTGTACAGACAGGCAGAAATTATTCTTTTGTAAGTCGAATAACATTTTAAAGAGTAAAGAAATGGGTTAGCAACTCCAACGAAACAATGCAATTAAGTGTCCTTTGAAAAAAAAAAAGAAATAATATCAAGGCGAGGTGTAGAAGATATACCAAGTCATTTAGTGTGACATAAATATTCTGCCCTAATTTCTTTAAACATTTATGAGAAACCCTCAACTACGCAACACAAGAAAGTCACGTTTGTGGGCAAAATGAAAATGAACAACAAAAATTGCAAAATTTATTTGCATCCTGAAAAAAAAAAAACAACACTAACCATTGTTTATGCAGGACGCAATTTCCAGTGGAATTCGATGGAAAATTTTTGCACGAATATCCGGCCATAACAAGATGTATTCAAGTTTTATGCGTAGGTAGGTATAACTCGTTTTTGTTTCTCATTGTCTATTAACTCGTACAGAAAAGTTAGTCGTTTTCTTTTTATTTTTTGTGCTTTCTTTTTCTCCTTCCCTCTATCCTCTTATATCTCTAAGCCAAGGAAAAAAAAAACAGATTAAGTTCTTGAACCACGTTCCTTGTTCGTTTTCCAAAGACCCATAGTAGTACCATCATAGTTAGAAAAACGAATTTTCCCTAAAAACGTCACTCAGCAAAAATTGTTTGTTTGTGTGAGTGTAGTGTTTGTTGTCATGTCGTTGTAGCACCTCAATAAAACGTTTCAATATTGCAAAAAGGATGCTTTTCTCAATAGAAAACGTACACAAAAATTAACACCGAACGTGACACGTACGAAATTTTACTTAGAAAAGAAAAAAATAGTAAATACAAAAAAAAAAACAAATAAAAATAAAAATAAATCTGCAAAAAAAAAAAAATAAGAAATGAGAACAGAACATTTGAAGGGATAAAAAGCTGGCTGATAAGTGTTATCTCACGCTTTTGCAGTTTTTTTTTTTGCAATATTTTTGTTAGTTAAGCTAAAAACCTAAATAAAAAGGAAGACACAAATTTGCTGTGTATTAAGTTTTCGTTGCTTCGTGATGTTATGTTGATTTGGAACAAAAAGTTGGGAGGAATTTTTATTACGAAACACTTTTAGAGGCCTATGCACATTAAGAGATCGTGACAATGTTAGGCATATTTTGGGAAAAATAGATTGCACATGATAAACAAATTGCCAACAGTCTCTTTAGACAATATTAAAAGAGTCACAATGTTTATCCAAAAAACTAGTTTAAGTGAAAATTTACTCGAAGGGTTTCAAGTTAAAGTCTATAATACAAGGAATTGGAAAGAATCGTGTTGAGGAATTTGTTTTTAATATTTAATAAAGTGGATGACTGTGTGTGCGGTAAATCTATACCTTCTCAAGAGCGGATCCAAGGGGGGGGTCATGACCCACCTGGGAGATTTAACTTTCGTTTTTCTATATGAGTTGGTTTGAATTAGGAGTAAAAGCTAGATCTATTGTGCTCATGACCCCTCTTGAGTCGCATGTGCTATGCATACCTCAGTATGGGAAGAACATAAATAATTGTTTGGGTAAAAACTTAAGCCCAAACGTTCAACATCAAGGCACTACTCTTGGCTATGTAAACTGCATGATCTGACAACTAACCATGTGTGTCATGCCGATTTATAAAAACTCATCCAAAGATGATGCTAAGTGGTTACTCATTTTGTAATGGTACCTACTCTTTTATTATGTTATTCAACTTTATTTATATGGATCTTTGCTCATATTTACAAAACCTTTAAAAACATTCTATCTTTTTTTAACTTTTTAAAAACTAGGTATTTAAAATTTAAAATCATTAATTTACACCCCTGTTGCTATTGTCAATCGTAGATTGATAGTTGATAAATACTGAAATTCGATATTAGACAAGCCAACCGCTAAAAGTTTTGGTCATTGAGAATGATGCAGGCCGTGCGTCGTTAATTAAAAGAAAACTGACAAAAATCGATGAATTATTGATTAGATTTTCATTAAATTGCCTTCTAAAATGCAAAATTTCAATATTTATCAACTATCAATCAGTAATTGACAATCGCAATCGGGGTGTTAGTTTTTCAAATACAAAGAAGATAATTATATGAAAATTAAGGACGGGAACAAATTGTAATTTTTATTTTTGTTAAATCATGCCCTGAGTTAACTTGATTTGTAAATTTTTTTCGGTATCTAGCTACCTGAGAACGATTGAAGTTTGTTTTAGTCTCTTGTTTACTTTAAGACAAAATGTTAGTCACAATAAAGACGTCTTCGATGAGATATTTAAAAAGTGGAACATACAGTTACCTATAGTTCTTGCATTCCTTTTTTCTATTACAAATTTATAATTTTCTTTTTTTTTAGATTTTAAGAGATTTAAGGAGTTTGAAAATACATGGTATAATAGCAATTTTTCGATTGCTTTAGAGCAGAAAAGGAGTTATAACTGCACAAAAAGGAAATAATTACAATTCAACTGCCAAGGTTTGCCCTGCGCGTCCAGGAGGCATTTTTATAACTTTCCGTCCCTTAAATTTGTTGAATAAATTAAGTTTCTCCAAGTCACAGTACACATATTATCTAAGGGGCCAGTTAAAGCTACCATTGAAAATATTAATTGACATTTGTCAATTTTAAGAGATTTTGAAGAAAAAATAAATGATTATAGTGATGACAAAGTAAAGCTAATTGAAAATTCAATTTGACACAACTTTTGTCATATTCTCATAAAATCACTTTAAATTTTTCAATGATGAACTACCTTACCAATGACCATTGAAAAATTCAAAGTTACTTTATGGGGAAGACAGGTCAAAATGATTTTTTTTTTTTTGGAAGAGAAATCATTTTGAAGTCGTAAGATATATTTCTGCATTTAAATATTCAATGTTTAAACTTTCGAAGGGCCTCAAAATCAACAGCTATAACTTTTTCAATGATGGTTTCCAATGATAGATATAACTGGGGCCTAAGGTATTATCAGGCGCAGCTTGTCAAATTTCAAGGTGGTTGTCCCTTGTGTAAGTACACAGTAAACAAAAACAAATTTGTGGTGATTGTTTGAAATTCAATTCTTTTACTATTGATTTTGACAACATGCGCTGAACTGAGCAAAAATGAAAATGCTAGTGATATTACCTGTAATATGTGTATCTTGTCTCCAAGTATCTTGTAAATGTTCCCATATAACCTTCATACAATCATACCGGCAAGAAACAACGTCAAAGTAAACAAAAATATTATTGAATTGAAAAATCGATATTTTTCATCATCAATGCGTATTAAATTTCTTTTTTGATTCGGATTTTGTTGGTCAAACAGATTTAAATTCACAATCAAAATCGTTTGGATATCTATATCCGCATTGTAATAGCCAGCTTCTAAGTGCGATAAAACAACAAACTTACCTAGCGCTTTGAAGAAACGTTTCGACGTTGATAGAATCAAAAAAAAAAACTCGGAAAACTTTTACTTTTTATTTGTAGTTTCGAATAAATTGTTTCATGTTTCCAAACATACAACAAAAATTTAAGTATACTCGCTAAATAAATATTAATTAGTGTAGCTTTAGCATAAGGTCCTTCTTCATTGACAATTTTTTTGCGGTCTTCAATGGTTGAAAACCACCTTACAGTTGGCTCTCTGTAAGTTGGTTTTCAACCATTCCTGTACAAAACTTTATCAGTAGAGCACCCCGCTCTATTAAATATGTGGAAGCACAAAGTGAAAAATTCAGTGTGGGGTTCGGTCCCCGCCGACAGCGGCAAGCTGAAGGAAAGTCAAGTCTGCGCCCGGTGTGCAGATAGCGTACGTTCACTGTATGCTTAGAAGAAGCACAAAGTGAAAAATTCAGTGTGGGATCGGTCCCCGCCGACAGCGGCAAGCTGAAGGAAAGTCAAGTCTGCGCTCGGTGTGCAGATAGCTTACGCTCACTGTATGCTTAGAAGAAGCGCAAAGTGAAAAATTCAGTGTGGGATCGGTCCCCGCCGACAGCGGCAAGCTAAAGGAAAGTCAAGTCTATGCTTAGAAGAAGCACAAAGTGAAAAAATCAGTGTGAGATTCGGTCCCCGCTCCTAACAAAATGTCAGAAAAAAGTCAAACGCGCTACATTAATTTTTAAACGGGGGAGAAGCCCCAAAAAAAGGTAGAGGTCAAAGACCGAAAAATTATAGCGAAACTTCTGATAACAGCGTGTCTCTATTTGCCAATATCATCTATTCCGTTCCAGAATAGATCTTTATTATTGGTTATGGTTTCCTTCCTTTTGTACACGATATTGGTACAGGCAACGGTAAGGCAGAAGACAAATTTGCTTTGAAATCGTACTTCCCTTTATTATATATTTCAGCCAAACAAGCATGTGAACTGAGAAAAACAACGAAGAAGAACAAGAGATTGCATTCATTCACCATCTGGTCTCCTGTATGTGGTTGTATGTTATCTCATTGACCATGGATGCAGTGGTTGTGTGTAATACCATTGACCATGGGTTCGGTGGTTCGTTAGCGGGGTACGGGGGAGTAAAAATAAGTTAATGCATGGTTCGGTGAATGATAAAGTTAACCCAGGGTTCGGTGCGATTAGGGTTCGGTATATATTATTATTTATTTAAATAAATCGGTTCGGTGCGGTAAGGTAATATTTATTAAAATAAATCAGTTCGGTGCGGTTAATTATTATTTATTTAAATAAATTGGTTCGGTGCGGTTAGTTATTTATTTAAATAAGTCAGTTCGGTAGGTTGTTATTCGACTGAATAGATCGGTTTGGTAGCTCGGGGGGCTCGGCAGGTAGATGAAAGTGTAACGCTTCGTTACACTACTGCAGGCATTTTGACACGAACTTTAATCAAAATTGAGACATGTTGAAAACTTATTTTATTTATGACGTCACGTCACTCTTAATAACCAGTCTAATGAAAACAATATCCTTTAGGAAATCATATTTTATATAAACACATTACCTATTTGTTTTTGTAAACGTATATTTTGATAATCTGAATCACGCCTTGCCAAACAAATTGATTTGAAATAGCGAGAAGCTATACATAATATCTACTTACATACCTAAATAAAACAATCAAAATAATTTATTGAAAACACTATAAGATTGTTATCCTCAACAAACAATGAACTAAATTTATCTTTGAAATCCATCAATTTCCCAAAACATATTCACCTTAATCGAAAATAAAATTGTACCCAAATAATAGCACAAGAACTGATATGCATTTTGATGAGTCAATTTCAATCTTGAATAATTCAGATATGAATCAAAGATGTAACACTGTATTAAAATAACAATCATCAACCGCCCAGACAAAATAGGAGCCCTTAATCGTTAATATGGTAGGTTTGAGTATATATAGGAATGTGCGAGCGCGCACATCCCAAAAAATTCTCCGAAAATGTAAATATAGCTACGTGACTTCATCCCTATAAACTTCTAACATATTTGGCCTTAACCATTTTGTGTGTCAATATAATAAGGACTTATATACACACCACAAATAAATTTCAATTCTTTTTGCTGAAGGGCTCCTGGTCCTGCTTCAATGGGTTAGGTATTTGAGATCTCTTTATCGATTTTATGTTCTCCACATGTCAATTGAGTACTTATTTACGGATTAATAGCTTGTTTCAATATTCCAGGAGCGCACTCCGGATAGCAAATCATTCTTAAATGAAAAAAACGGTAACAAAAGGTATAGCATGTATAGTATTTACAAAATGGAGGTACTATGAATACAGGAGCGCATTTTGTCTACGCGTATACATTACAGACAAAAATAACGGACATTTATGTAAGGTAGCATACTTTACTATGTGTTCTTTAGCTAGAATTTAGCTGTTTAATATTATTTTAAGTTAAAGAAAAAAGTATTGGTGTTATTTTAAAATGAATTTATTTAATTAATTTCGCATATCAATTTGATGATGTGCACTACGGCGCACAGTGGACCGACCCCATATAGCTAGACGTAAAAAAACGATGACGTAGATCACATGTTTTGTTTTTTCTTACCTATAATGGGTTGTAGTTGACCCCCAAAATGCATTTGTTCCTTGTCTAACCCAAATTATTGAATAACACACACCTTTCAAAGTCAATTGTTAAAAAAAATGCGATTAATTTTCGAATTTTAAGTTTTTGAGTAGTTCACATTATTATTAATAAAAGTGTTACTTGTTTATCAATTTTGATTAAAAAAATGGCAGAGATTTGTAAATGTATTATATTTTCTATGGCTTAAGTTTTAAACATTTGCCTGTGTTAGTTTGCTACATAAAAAATGTGAAATTAATTCTGAAAAAAATCTATCTTCTGAAGATATTTTGGGAAATCTAAATTAGTGCTTAATGCTGCTTTGAATCCAAATTGTGATTTTTGAGTAGCCGTGAGTGTCTTATTTTTGGAAATGTATATGGTATACCTCTCGAAACATTGCAAAGTATTTTTCTTTTTTTAGAATCACTTTTTCGTTCCCAGTATGGAATTTTTTGAAGTTTGAAATACACATAAACGCAGCCAAGGACGTTTATTTACGACTATACAGTTGGTATCCTATGCCTCTAAGTATTCATAAAATTGTATGCCATTATGTGGACGTCATTAAAGATTAAACAGCTTTTCGTCCTCATTGGACAACTATCAGATCCATTGATAAATTCATATTTCGGGAAAAACCATATTACAAAAATCATACAATTTTCAATTGAAACTGAAACAGATACCATACGTCAAGAACTACCAACAGTTACAGAAAATGACCGAATATAAAAGCTCGGATTAATTTTTGTATTTAACGATAATACACAGCAACTGTTTTTAGAAAACTCATACGTCTTTAATTTAAATACTTTTAATTTTAGTTTAAAAAATACATACGATGCGGATTTCAAATTGGTATAACTTGTTATTGTATCAAGAGTCAATAGCAAGTTATTGGTAAAAATCTGCAATACTAGAGGCAATTTAACAAAAACAATAGTTTTAAAAATTAGCACAGTAAACGTGAAAATAATGCCATGCGTTGAAATGGTAGATTTTTGATTCATTACCTGTTCTTATGATGTTGTCCTAATGATAAATCCAAGCTTTTAACTTCTAGGGCCGAGTGGAACCTTATCTAAAATGTTAACAAAGGGCAAAAAACGGTTGAATTTTCGAGGTTGTTTTGAGTTATATATCTTCAATTGAGCTTTAACAAAACCATCAAATATTTTGTTGGTTGCAATTAGTTTATTTGTTATTATTTCTTTAAAAATAATATCAGCCAATTTTCAACTGTCCTTATCCACTAAGTTAACAAAAAAAAACAACTCAACACTTTTTATTTAATATAAAGCACTTGATAAGTGTTTTGCAACACTCTAGTGCAGAATGGCGGATGCTCCACCGAATAAATGATTGTTAAGGTTTTGCTACGATATTTGTAATGCAGCAGCCTGCACCCGATTCCACATCCACTTCAAGAAGCTGCTTGGCTTGCTGTATTCGATTTATTTAATAGACTTCTAATAAGAAAATTAATATGGTGTTAGGTCTGCTGAACGTGGAGGCCATAAAATGATGGTCTCAGACGTCCTATCCATCTGCCTGGGTACCATGGATTTGTTAAGGCCCAATTGAAGAGGTATAACTCAGAACAACCTCGAAAATTCCACCGTTTTTTGCACTTTGTTGATATTTTTAGTAATGTTGTATTCGGCCCTAGAAAATAAAAACTTGCATTTATCATTAGGACAACATCATAAAAACAGACAATCAATCAAAAATCTACCATTTCAACGCATGGCATTATTTTCACGTTTACTGTGCTAATTTTTTAAACTTTTTTTTTTGTTAAATTGCCTCTAGTATTGCAAATTTTTAACAATTACTTGTTATTGACTCTAGTTACAATAACGTGATATACTAATTTGAAATCCGCATTTAACGCGCATATTTTTAAAATGGTTGGCCACTTTAGAGATGATTTAACTTTTTCAAAAATTATTTTCTTTCACATTTTGCATTGAAAATCAAAGTTAAATAATTTATTTCTCTAAGAAGTCCAACAGTTATTATAATTTTCTTCTACTAATGTTCTGGCACAAATAATGTCAAATATTGCTACGAAAAAAAACGGTGAATTCATTCACTTGTAGTCGTGGTATTCAAAAATGTAAAGTAAGCCAAAAAATAATGCACTGAACAAAAAAATGCATGTATCTTTTCTTGTGGTTGGGATAGAAATTTGTTTTATAAGTTTTCAGGACGGCCATAAAGTCTACTATGAAGCATTGTGGGGCTATCCATTCTTTACGGGGCACCCTGTATACCTATATAAAATTTCTCATGATTTATTTATGACACCAAACTTTTTTAATTTATTTTTTCTGTATTTGAACTATGTAAAACCCAATGAATATTATTCTGTTTTTATTATTTTTTCCAAATGGTCAATATTTAATTTAATTGTGTATTAAAATTATTTGTTGTTGATTTAATATTATTTATAATCTTTATTGTTATAAAAAAATAAGTCTTATATTTTGTTTTTCATTGAAAAAGTGTTTATTTAAATATCACTTCTAAGTGTATGGAGTGGGTCCACTGTGCGGCGTATGCGTAACTTTTTGTTCGTTTCTTTCCTATGAAGTCTTATAACTTAACTAAGTTTTTGCTGAATATTAAAACGTTCTTTAAAAGAAAAAGATTTTTAAAAAAAGACAGTCGATGAGTCTGAGGCTTTAAGTTTTTAACATATTGCAACTTGGAACAGGATGACATCGACAACACGTTTCTTTCAAAGTTTTTTAGAATACCGATGTTTTATATTCGTTAAAAGCAATTTTATACAAACTTGACGATAAGCTAGAAAAACTTTAATCATAGCAAATAGAAGTGAGAAAACCAATAAAACAAAATAAATACATAAATACATTATCTATGAACTACTCTTCTGGGTATTTTAAATAAATTTATATAATACCTTACCTATACAAATTCGAAAAACAACTTTATGAATAATAAATATAACACCAATTTAAAGTAATAAAATAAATATGCAGCTTAGATTTTAATTTTAAAAGAATTAATCAACACGTTTTTCAAAAATTGAAAAAAATTAGGCATTTGTTGTTTAAGTCAAAGAAAAAATTTATTTAAATATTCGAACTATTTATCGAAGCTTTTGTATAAAATAAAATACTTTCAATCGGTTCACCCATAATGAAAAATTTGATAATTGTTAAATGGGTAGAAGGTACTGTTAATCACTTAAGCACTTGTAATCATTTTCCTCAATAACCACTGAACGAAACTACAAGAATTATGCAGCGTCGGAAAGGTTTTATTCCACAGATGTGCACAGATCAAAAATTATGTGTGCATGTAGTCTTTAAGGAAGATAATATGTTCGTTTGAATTTTTTGAGATAATTGTTTTTTTTTTCATTTGAAATTTCGGGAGAGGATGAACATTCTAAGTTTAGATTTTTTGGTGGAAAGTTAGACTGTATGATTTACCGTAAAGCGAAGGAAGTAACATTTTTTTATATTTTTGCTCAAAAACAGCTTCCATTACATAAACATTAATGTTGGTTTATAGTAGAAATTTACATAATTTAATGAGTTTTATAACGGACTAGTGTAGGACCATTCTTTAAAGCGTGACGGATCATATCTGAACCAGGAGCCCAATTCCACACAAGTAAATTTTTCTGTTTTATCGAAAATCAATGACGGTGAGAAAAATTTTTGTTGACAGATAATGCTTTTAAAAAAAGGGTTTTTAGGTTGCATTATAGGACTGCCAGATTAAATTTAGTTAATATCGGGACGCCAGGGTCCAAAAACTGGGACAAAACGGGACATTAAAAAAATCTATTTACACAAATCTGGATGTTTAAGATGTTGGCCAATATTTTTTGATAAAATAATAAAATCCAATAACGAGATATATCCGAGATAGAAACCGATAATTTGCATAAAAAACCAAAACATTTATTTCAGTTCTTCTTTCTTTTTTTTTGCCAAAAACTTATCCCAGTGTTATAAAAACTGTTCTAGTGTTGTAGTGAAGTTTTATCAAAACCATTAGACCGTTTTTTTAGAAAACTTAATAAAACCAACATTTTTGTATGACTTTCTATTGAATCTCACTCCTATCGATAATATAGAATATTTCACACCAAATTTGAAGCAAATCCACCAATTTGCTTAGGCTCTAGCTCGATATGAATCAGGACGCACAGCCAAACAAACCGACGCGACGGAAGTCTTTTCGAAAGTCAGTTTTTAAACTTCTACTTTATCGTAATGTAAGCTTTGAATAAAACCTCGAATTTTGTTGTTGACACCAAACCAATAATTACCCTATATAGCAAGTAAAAATGGAAAGTCGGGACAAAATCGGGACATTTTATAAATCCGGACAGATATCGGCACTGTCCCGCCAACATCGGCACGTCTGGGAGCCATAGGTTGCATATAAAATAAACGTTCTATGCATAAAAAATGTTTATGTAAAATAAATGTCTGGCCGATTTATGTTGGTGCCCATGGTGGGAAAGGGCGGTTAAAAATTAATATTTTTCGGGTTTCCTGTCCCGATTCTTGCACCTATGTATAACCCCAGCTCATATTCACATTTTGTATATGCATGCAAACCAAAAATTTTCTCTCAATCAAGGCAGATTTGTTTTATGTATGTGTAGGTACATATGTAATTTTTTTTTGAAATTTGAAATTTGTCAGAAAACGATTGTGGGACCTAACGTTAACAAGAAATAATATTATATTTGATAAAATATCGTATGTCTTACGACCTTAAAAAAAAATCGGGTGGCACAACGGCTCATGAAGAACCAGGGCCTAGTGACTAACAACTCGCAACCATTCCTGTGTGCGCCTTTCGACAGGAAATTTTATGCCGAATCCGAACGGCTAGACGAGAAGCACTTTTTCGTGACAAGTGATACTCTTGGAGGATTTGTCAATTCCTCACAAGAGGCAGTAGCCCTGAAAAAAAACTTTTTTAGTTTTAGGTGGACGAGGCTGGGAAGCGATCCCAGACCTCCAGCGTGACAGTCGAACGCTCTAACCATTACGCTACGGGCTACTACCGGCTACTATGTCTTACGACCTTGGTGGTTTGCAAATAAGAAATGTAACAGTTTTTGTATAACTAATTGTATACCTATAGAGTAAAGAAGCAATGTGTACGTGAATTCGTCTTTTTTTATTTGTTTTTTTTGTTGGCCTTTGTTCCTTTGATCCGCTCACCCAACTACTTTTAAGCATTAAACAGAAAATGGTTGTTAGAAAGTTTTGTATTCGCAAAAAAAAAACTTTTATTTAGGACTAAGTTGAGATAAATATTGTATACCTACTATTAAAAAGGCAAACAATTAGTTGAAATATATCCGTCTCTTTTGAACTCAATAAGCGGGAACATATTTTCATATTTTTTTTTTTATTTCAAAGCCTTGCAGTGCTTGCAGTTACTCACTTATTAAATTCATAAATAAAAATATTGGGCGAGTTCGTAATCGCAGAAATCTGCGACAGATCTGCCTCATGTCTGATTAGCTTCTGCGTATCGATTTTATTTTTCTTCTGCCGGCAGAAAGTAAGCAGGCGGCAGTTTTTGAAAAAAAAATTGCATTCGCAAACATCGCAGCGCAGAAGATTATTTGTAAAAAATCGCGATTATTAAACAAAAAAAAAATTTTTGAGATTAAATTTTCGCGAAGGTGATTTTAGGGCTTTTTGGTGAAATTTGGAAAAAAATATGCTATGGTAGACAAATATCTTGATGATAAATGTCTGTATGTACTTTACTTCAAAGCCATTTCATATACATACAGGGTGGGCCAATACAAGTTTCATTTAAAAATGCAATTAAATTGTTGTTGGCATAACATCGGTCCTTTACGGTTCCCAACAAAAAAAAAAGTTAAAAGGGGTCAAATCGCAGCTCCGAGGCGGCCAATTGACATCGCAAAGACGGCTGATAACACGATTTCGAAATTTGGAGCGATCGATTGTGATATGGGCTGTGTGGCATGGCACACCATCCTGCATGAACCAGAGGTTGTTCAAATAGGAACATGTCTTTAATTTTGGTTAAAAAAAGTTGGTTAACATGACTCTGTAACGACCATTGTTGACCAAAACGTTGTTCCCAGCCTCATTTTAGAAGAAAAATGGTCCAATGACCCTTTACCTATGGATATGTTTTCCTGTTTTAATTTCAATTTTTTTTTCTGCACAAACTGTCCGACGCCGACTTGATTTCTGCGTACTTTTGATGTTTACGAACGTAATTTGTTTTGCAGGCCTACTGAAGTCAGATTTCAATTCTTGTTTACGAACACAAACTTTGCAGATCAAAGTAAATTGTCAATAAATTAAAATAAAAGTTGTGATAATTGAAGAAAAAAGACTAAATAATTATTTTGGATCTTATGGTCGTTTATTTTTGAATATTAAGTGTTACCGACAAGCCAAAAACTAAAATAGTCTTCTCAAGCATTTCAAGATTCCATTGAACTGTCAGACAAATCAAACAATTTTTTTTCATTCAAAGTGAGTATTAAAAATGAAAATTCACGTGGATATTTAATTATAGTTTCATTATGCTTATTCACTTGAATTTCAAACCGCTTTTATTTTTCATTTCACCCAGAGGTGAGTACTAGGCTTTAAGCGTGATTTTCGACTAAACTATAATCACAGCACATTCGTACTCTAGGAAGTGTCATACACCATTCAATCAATACGGAAAACGAGCACCAAAGTTGACACCTTTCTTCTCTAAATGTGATATCCAGCTAAAGTAAGCATCTTAGAGGATTCAAAATTGCATATTCGTGATCTAGGGAGTGTCACCTTTCAATCGATGTATCGCACGATACGAATCTATTATATTTTATAATTTATATAATTTATATATTTTTATTTTCAGAAAGAATTTCAGAAATCGCTCTCGCTTTCATAGTGTGACGACCCAAAAAGTGCTATATAGGAAAAATTAGCTTTCTTAAAAGTAAAAAGTCTATTTCGAAAGCACTTTCAGGAAAGTTTTAAAATCGAAATTTTCGAAACGCTTTCTGAAAGCATTTTCCTTTCATTGTGTGACTGATTCAAACAAAAACTTAAAAAAAGTCACCTAAAATAACTTTATTTTTGTATGATTTGTTTGTTTAAACAAAATGAATTTAATTTTTTTTTTTAATTTAATAAGCGATATTCGAACGAAAAACATTTTTGTTTATTTTGGCGATCTACTCTGGAAGCAACGTATTTAAAAAAAAAACAGAGAATGTCTTTGTTGAGAATGCTGGATGCGAATTACTTTTTTAAAAATAAATTTTGATGCTCTGTCATTTTCCCTACGTCCAAACATCCTAATCTTGGTGATGTGACTAATAGAACTCAAGATAGGGTAAAGTCGGGTAATATGGCACCACGGGGGACATGGCACCCTTTCAATTTTTCCCACTTAATGACTTTTTTTTTATACAATGACCTCAGAATATCTTTAAGTTTCACACAAGCTTCTAACGGGTGCAGTTGAAATCCAAGAAGCTTGTTAAATGTTTGAACTACAACCGAAAATACAAAAAAATTGTGATTTTTGTGTAAGATTATTTTTTTGTATTTTTGTTAATTTAGTGTAGAAACGAAAGTATTCGGTGTCAGGTCTTCGTTTTAACGGTAAAGCAAAGAGTGAATCGTGTCTGTTTGTTTCTTTTTACCGCTATAACTGCACATACGTTAATGTTCTTTTCATTTCGAATAACAGTGGCAATGTCCAAAGGGTGATATGGCACCCCCCAAAATTCAGTACATTTACACTGGTGCCATATCACCCCTTCCTGATTCTAATAAAATTTTGGTTTTAATTTTAGAACAGTTATTTTGTAACTTTCGAGTGCATGAAGTGCACAATTTGTCAAGTCTCATTGCATTTTACGTATACAAACAACAACTGTGTCAAAAAATCATTTAAAAAGTAAAGTTCCATATCACCCGCCAGTAGGTGCCATATCACCCGCCATTTTTTTCACTTGTCATTTTTGTAATGTATTTTGTTATTGAAAATAAATATGTTTTACATTGTCAAATCCCCTAGTAATTCATTTTTTGGTTCATTAATTAGCTAGGGATTATATAAATCTATGTTTGAAATGATTATCCTCTTTACTTTTAAAGTTATACGAAAAACAAAAAAGGGGTGCCAGATCTCCCGCCTGTACCCTATAATGGCGCAAAATTTTAAACGATTTAGTAAATTGTTAAAGGCATTTTAGTAAGTTACTAAGTTAAAAACAAGATTTTGGTAATTTTAAACGATTTTAACCTCTTACTATCTCTTAACAATTATTTACTAAAGTTAAAATCACAAAATGGTTACTTTAACTATTAGCAATTTTCTAAATCCATAGGTACGGCATCTGTCATTTTCCTCGAAAAAATGTCTTACCCATTTTAATTGTAAAAGTGAATTGTGTTTTTTTTATGATTCGTGAGCTTTAATTGTTTTTAAAGTAAATAAAATATGTGCATATTACTTTTTGAAATAAATTCAATATTTCGCAACCAAGTTTTTAAGGCGGGTCCCTGCTCTGTTTATATTTTTGTGAAACTTCTTACAGCCCTGTTTTTAGCTTAACCTCATTACAAGAAGGACGATAGAGTGACTTATGGCATAGGTTCATTTATATCGACAAAGTAGCACCGAACACGTCAACTGCCTATTTTGTACCAAATATAAAAGGAGATACTATGCATTCGACGAACCTCCTAATCGATGTCACGTAGAAAGAACATTTCACCTGATGTGTATGCCGTTGCCGTGTCGACCTCGTGAAGGTATGTTAAAACCCATTTGCCATACTTCCTCTCCATCGTACCTGAGGATTATATTGATTCGTATAGAACAGGCCGTGTTGGGTGCGATGCGATGTGATGTGACGACAGGCCAACAGGAGTCAGCATCAAGCGAAATGAAAATAAAAATGAATGAAGCGCAATGTGTTGAAAGGATCTTCCTTCTATCTGGATCTGGGGCATTGCGCACTTAACAAGAAGACAAATTGCTGCACATTTTCTTATCAATTCTACGAAAGTCTATGCTCTGAAAAAGCTCTATACATAGATATACAATAAAGGATTCGGGAACAGGATTTTATTTGATTAGGTTTTTATTGGATATTGCGATGGAGACATTGGTTTGTCTAACTTGAAGATGTAGAAATTGTATTGATAAGTTCCATTAATAGTAAATTGGCATAAGTCGAGCGTTTCTACGAAATAAAAAAAGTGTTTTAAATATTCTTAAGATTTATTTTAATCATTTTTAAACAGAAAACGTAGTGCAATATCTTTCGCATTCCCTGATAATGAATTGTAAAGCCTTTAATAAAATAAAAATATTTTAAGTTTTAATATTTGATGTTTGGGCACGGACGCAGTAACCGACTAGTAATTGAGTGACATGTTGAAAAATTGTTTACTTTTGAGCAAATCTACTTTGTCTTCGTGGCTCAGGATCAGGATTCAATAAAACAGAATTGAAAACAGATAACAGAGTGACGGACGTCGCGTCGCTCTTCCACTCAGATATATCGCCTGTTGTTCAAAGATGCTTGTATCGCTTGAGGATATCAGTCTGCCGTTTGTCGCTGGCCACTCATGGTATGAGTCTTACATACTTGTATGTATGTATATATTTTATTGAGACTTCATATATTACATAAGTACCTATTTGGTTTTACATAAGTTAGGCCCATTTGCTGATATGAAACTTAACCATTTAAGTTTAACATAAGAACTTATGTGACAATTAATTATTTTAAAGCTGACTTAGAATTGGTCTGGCTGTCACAGCAATATTTACTTATTTCTAATTAAATTAACAAGAGAATCAATTTATAAACTTCGCAGTTATAGAAAAAAAAAAATATGTTTGATCAATCGAAACATGACAGATAGTCTTACATACTTTGTCTTGTTTTTTTTTTTATATATTCCAAGGTTTTGCAGAAAAAGAAGTTAGATAAGCTTTTGTTTGGAAGCATCTACAATGGGTCATATGCAAAAATATGAATTCAAGCTCTTTACTCACTTCTAATAGACCTTGAGCTCAATTAAAGAGAATTACGCACTGATTAAGAATTTCGGGGTCCCAGACGATTTGAGTGTCGCCCGACCCAGACAGACGCCCTCCAAGGCCCATAGGGGCCTTCAAAATAGAAAGTTTGTTTTCGCCCCTATGGGCCTTGGAGGGCGTCTTTCTGGGTCGGGCGACACTCAAATCGTCTGGGACCCCGAAATTCTTAATCAGTGCGTAATTCTCTTTAATTTACATATATTTTTAACTGGTTATATACTCCAAACCAAAATCTGTTTTTCTGCCTGATTTGGGGGGCGTCTGTCTGGGTCGGGCGACACTCAAATCGTCTGGGACCCCGAAATTCTTAATCCGTGCGTAATTTTCTTTAATTTACATATATTTTTAAGTGGTTATATACTCCAAACCAAAATCTGTTTTTTTTTTCCTGATTTGGGGGGCGTCTGTCTGGGTCGGACGACACTCAATTCGTCTGGGACCCCGAAATTCTTGATGAGAGCGTAGTTCTCTTTAGTTTAAATATATATTTAAGTGGTTATATACTCTAAACCAAAACCTGAAAAATCGCGGTTTTCAACCTCCCGCCTCCAGCCCCGGCGACAAAATAATCTGCCAGGCGGTTGAATTTGAAATCGTGGCCCTAGTACATAAACATACATGTTCTCAAATTTTGGTTATACCTACAAACCACAAATTTGCTGTCCACTCTTAGACTATAAGAACTTTCCTAGATTGGTATGCAAACAAAATACAGAGATCAAGTTCGATTTCATGTTTTCAATTCAAACTCAATGAATTGTGATCGATCTGATGACGAATGCTCGAGACGAGAAAAGTCTCGGTCTCGATCTCGGTCTCGCATGACGAGACCGACACGAGACGAGACGAGACCGAGACTAGACTGTATATTTGGACCAAAATTTGAAGAGAGTCTAATAAACTAAAAAGTCCAATTTCAGATACATAAATATTTATTTTCTTCTGCACGTATTCAAATTATAATCGAAAATATTTCATTCCTCAGCGGACAAGGATTTTTATTTGTCAAAAAATATTGGTTATAAAATGAATATTCATTAAATTTTTAGATGATCGTCGACGTAGAATTTCATACTGTACAGCATATCCGAAGTCCATTTTTATCCATATATTAGTTTATTTTGTGTAGTCGCTTTCAAAATGGGGGGAGCGGAGGGTGGAAGTATATCAAACCACTATATATTTGTCTTGGTATAATCTAAGCATGTGGCACATGACCTTAGGGTAATTTTTAATACCAAATCTTATGTAAGAGCCGAATGTACTATGATGCTAGCGCTAGATTTAAATTTATTGTTAATTTTTATATATAAATAAATAAATAAATAATTTCCCTAGAAAAAGTTATAACCATTTTATAAAATGATGACTAAATTTTCAGTGAAACGAGCATAATATTACCAAATTTCAATGGTATGGTGATGAAACTTGGCACACATGTCTCATTTGTCGTAAGAAATCCCGTCTGAATGAAGTGCAAGGTTTTACCTAAAATATGGCCTAAACGACCTAACTAAATAGATTGAATGCCAAAAACATCAGTATTTCCCACATAACTCCGAAACGGTAAATGCTATCGAAAAGTATTTCAGGCAAAACTTTTAAATCATGTCATTTACAAAAAAATGTTTATCGATTTTTTTCTTATAACTCGCCATTTAAGAAGATATCACCATTTAAAAAATGCAAAATTTCGAAAATGCTAATTTTTCACGTAGAATACCCAAAAGGTTTACATCAAAATTATGTTCAAATTACCTGTGAATACAAGGTTTGTTCATTATGTTAACTCCACAAATGAACATTAACATTTAAAAAACAAAAAACAAAACTATTTAAAAGATATATGAAAGTATTATACAAATTTGCCAAAAGTCTAATTTTATGGTTTTTTAATGATGTTTTTATAATTGTGCTTTTTTGATCGTTAAGGCTCTCCCAAACCAACGGGAAATATTCGGAGTGGCGGAGAAACATTCGCCAGATGAAATGTATTTATTAACATCCTGATAAATGAGAGTGCCCACACCAACAGTGAATGTTTCTCCGCCTTGCCGAATGGTTGCGCTGGTTTGGATGAGCCTCGTTGTTAAGAATGTGAATAAATGTATGGTTATTCTTTTAACTCTGAAGTAACGAAGCGGTCGAAGTGTGGCAAAGTGTAGACCTTAATATTGTCTATAAAAATAATTATGGAGGTTTTTCTATACATAAGAGTTATCAGTTGCAAGATATTGATACATCAACAGTAGCGGATCCAGGGTGGTGGCTATAGGGGCTAAAGCCCCCCCCACAACCGAATCATAGAATAATTAAAAATATAGAAAGCAATACATTACAACTTGTAGAATTGTATATTCCGTCTAACATATTGTTAAGGTATGAGATTCGATGGACAAAAAAACGTGGTTGGGGTTGAACTATTTGCATACATGTAATGTAATTTTTTTTCTAAGCCCTAAGATTGGGGCTAAAGTCTGAAGCGAATTGGACAAAAACTAAGTTGGGGGCTATGAATATGGACATGTTTCATGCAACGACAATTTTTCCCTAAAAATAAAACCCAGAAAATTGGGAACAAAAAAACAGTTTTGGAGCAATAAGGTTTTAGAATATTGGACAAAAAACCTAGCCAGGGTTAAGCAACTTACTTTCGAAAAACCTACCTTATTCCAGAGAGTTTTGGGGGCTCAAGTCTAGGGACTGCCAAAGTCCGAAGTTGGGGCTAAGGTTTGAATAGATAAGTAATAAGATATAAAAATGGCCGGGGCCTAACATTAATGTGTCAAATGCCCCAACTGTTTGTTTAAATTACCGAAAGAAACGCATTTGAGGCTTAAACCGTTTGAGAACAACGGGATGTCAAGTTAAGTGTAAATGTTTAATACAACAGGAATTGTTTCTTACGGCCTTGGCTGGGCTTAGACATTTTCGGGGTTACGTTTTCAAAATTTGAAAGGCCCAAGGCAATAATTGTACATACAAAACATTTTTGTACTAGGCAATTACATACAAATGCTCTAGTCAAGGAGCCAAATTCCAAAAGCGTGAGTTTTCTCTGTGCGCGCTCAGAAAATCATGCAAAAGCAAATGAATATTTGCAATCCCTCTAGACTCTAGAATGTCCTGCAAATTTTTTCAACATATTTTTTTAAGCATGAATAAATGTGTATGCAGCGTAAACACGAAAATTAATTCACGCTGGCAGAATTGGGCCACGGCTTATTTCTTAGAGCAGCTTTGTCTTATGTCCTAAAGTGTCAGATTGAACAAAATAGTTTCCCGTTGATTTGGCTTATTCAGGAAAAATGAGATCTCAGAGGACTGAAACCGTGTCAAAGCACATATATGATCTTTTGTCAGTACGAACACTTAAATATAATTTTCTGAACTAGCCAATTATAAACAGTTTTCAAATCTTGTCAAAAATAGGAAGTTCAAAACATACCCACAGCTAATTTAAAAATATAACTACATACGTAATCAATTTTTAAATAATATAAATAAATGAATTTGTACGCGTGGTTCAAGCATATATGGCTTAAATTATTATTTTGGTGCACCTTTGAATTTGCTTCTATCTCCGCTAAGGCAATTATGTATGAATAATTGTTATTGTTCTTTGAAGATATTAAAAACATTCAACAAGTCCAATTAAATAATGCTAAGTCTTCTACTTGGCTGATGTATTTCAGTAGTATATAGAATTTGTATTATAAAAAACACTCATATGTTAACAATGCCAGGCCACGGGTAACAAAATTTCCAACAATTCTTGATTAGAAATTCTAATTGGGTTGGATATAGTTCACATTCGATTTTCGCTGTAAAATTGATGTAAGCTGGACTGAACTTAATAAAAATTGCGTCTTGACAAGGCCCTCACTGTCAACTGAAGAGTCCAAGTGAGAACGCCGGGACGAAACGCCAATTTTTATGGACTAAAGGCCGTTAAAAGCTATATTGAATCAATAATTCAACAAGTCCAATTAAATAATGCTAAGTCTTCTACTTGGCTGATGTATTTCAGTAGTATATAGAATTTGTATTTTAAAAAACACTCATATGTTAACAATGCCAGGCCACGGGTAACAAAATTTCCAACAATTCTTGATTAGAAATTCTAATTGGGTTGGATATAGTTCACATTCGATTTTCGCTGTAAAATTGATGTAAGCTGGACTGAACTTAATAAAAATTGCGTCTTGACAAGGCCCTCACTGTCAACTGAAGAGTCCAAGTGAGAACGCCGGGACGAAACGCCAATTTTTATGGACTAAAGGCCGTTAAAAGCTATATTGAATCAATAATTCAACAAGTCCAATTAAATAATGCTAAGTCTTCT
Source organism: Melangyna quadrimaculata (assembly GCA_949320155.1). Classification (NCBI taxonomy): domain Eukaryota; kingdom Metazoa; phylum Arthropoda; class Insecta; order Diptera; family Syrphidae; genus Melangyna; species Melangyna quadrimaculata. The sequence goes on along the minus strand of OX439483.1, from coordinate 130,384,681 downwards.
ACTTGGCTGATGTATTTCAGTAGTATATAGAATTTGTATTATAAAAAACACTCATATGATATTAAAAACATTTTAAAGCGAACAGGAGCGGATATAAAGGCACACAAAAAACGGATATCATTAAAATGAAAGTGGAAATCTCAAAGTTGTCTTTTATATAACTACACATGTATCTCCATATATCTTTTTCACAAAAAAATACTTGAACCTTAAAGGTTAGACCGCACTCGGAAATGCACTGCATGGGAACTACACTTCACACAAATGCGTATGAATTTGTATGAAGTTCAATTACCGCTTAGTGCGAAATAGCTCCTAAAATTTCATAAAAAATAATGTTTTGTCGCGTTGTCGTGAAGTGTAGTTCGGCTGAAGTTGGTACGGTCTTGCATTAAACCTAAACTCTCTATTACATGTTATAAATTATAAAATGTATCTTAGGACAAGCAAATTTTATTTCTTAAGGTCTCAAACTGGATCTCCAAACTCCAAGCCCCCCCCCCCCCCCCCAGAGCCAAATCCTAGATCCGCTACTGTACATCAATAGCGTAAATGGTCGCAAAAACAGTTTTTTGCGTTCTTCTTTTAACTGGTAAGTTTAATCAAAATATTATATTTACAAAATTTTAAAAATTAAGGGTATTGATGCAACGGCCGGCGCGGCGGCGGAGTACAAACCGGAAAAAGCTCAGAAACCACATAATCTTATCTCCGCAGAAATGAACTGTGAACATGAGCTTTGTATGGGAACAATATTCTGCAGAGCAGATATTGATGCGGAAAGCTCAGGAATAATCCTGATAAATGGAAAGTTTTCTTCCTCTGTAAAGCGGTAAATTATGGTGTTGCATGAGTAACCTTATAAGCACGTATATCATTTTTGTTCTGTCAGGCATATTTTTATTTATTATTTTAAAAAATCACCAAATGTCGAAAATACCAATTTTTTGCTTCTTCTTAAAAATGGCGAATTTTTCAAAAATTATTTTGATTTTATATTTTAGGTTTCAATTTTTCAATACAAAAAAAAACAAAAATTTAGTCTTTTTGACAAACTTTTAAAATAATTCGAAGCCAATCCACCATTGTATCATATAAAATGACTATAAATTGAATTTTGAATTGAAAAACTCGTTTGCATTCAATCAAAACAATCCCAGCCCTGCCCAATTTATAACAATCCATACTCTGTTCTGCAGTCAGAACATTCACTACCGTATATTATAGGTAAGGTATATGATTGTATGCATAAGCAAAAATACTAACCCATCACTTTCTTTATGAAAAACAAAACAAAAAAAAAATCCTCTCGCTTAGAATTTTGAAAACAGATGTTAACACAGTTCAAAGTTATTTCACATTCACTGCAAAAATGCATAAAAATGAGGATATACTATGTATGTACGTACCTACATATATGGCATTTTTTTTTCTCAGAAACCTTTGTCCTCCGAACCGCCCCCAACTAAGTCTACTTGAAACTAACATCTAGGTACCATAACATACACACATGTAACTAACTAACTTACAAGAAGAGAAGAAGTATTTTATAGTTTTGACATTTGTTCTCAACGGAACATTCAAGAAATATTTTATTTTTATGCAAAGTTTTTGTGCTATGCAGAGATAAATTACTCAAGAAACATTCACGAATCGTTACACATATAGTGCATTCCAATTCCGATGTATGCACAATTGCACATATATGTATGGATGTAGATGTATGTATGTAGATAGGTACATATGTATATTGTGAGTACAATGCAGCTGAACTATCGGGCAATATGTTTTCTACTATGAACTACAAATTGAGTGCTTTCGATAAGAATTTCATATATTTTTATTCTTTTGGAATACTCAAGCTTGTCACATTGAAACATAACTTTTCTTTAAGAATTTTATATAATATAGGCCATGGAGTAAAGTTTATCAGAGGAATATGATCGATAACGTTTTAGAGTGAGATGTTAGAGAATGTCCAAAAAGATTGTAAGATTTTGTATAAAGCATTTCTTATAATGTTTTTTCTTTTATTTTAAGATATGTAAACTAAGCATTGCACAATGTACGTTGTACGTGAAGAGAAAGCGGTCATTAAACCCGACTGAATTGCTCAAAGTTTCTCTTTTTATTCAGGGACATAATCTGACATTGAAGACATTTTCAGCCATATCGTGAACGAAATTTCCCTCAGATTTTCTACTCCGTATTCTTTCCCAGCTGTGATATCTACCAATCTTGAATGGTTCTCGAAAAAGTAAAGGATAAATCTATTCCTAGGTGCAAAAAAAACGCTATTATTTAGCCGAAGGTGGTTTTTGACTCCTGTCAAAGAGACAAAATTTGGGGGGGGGGAATCTCCCCTTGAATTGGCGATAAGGCTGATTGTGGTGTTATGAGAAACCGTGATTAAGTCAAGAGAACAACAGTCCACCTATAACGACACCGACATGGCTTATAACACAGAGTCGCATTCGACTACTTTTCATTTATTTGGTTGGTTTCAATACAATTTGTATTAATTTATCGTCGGTTATAACTTCCGCCGCCTATACCAACAAAATTAAGAAAAATACAAGCAAAGCATTATTAACTTTTCAGGAAATAGCAACTGTCTTTATCGGTGACTGAATACATTAAATACAGTACAGCCCGCAGGAATCTTCAATATAGATTAAAAATGTCATATGTAAACTATGTGAGAAAAATTCAACAAGGCATTTCGAGGAATCCACGAAAGTTTTGGAATTTCGTAAGAAACAAGCGAAGAGAATCAAAATTTCCAGCTGAAATGAACTTCTGTGATAAAACTTCAAATGAGACTGATACAATCTGTGATGTTTTCTGACTTCTTCCAAAATATTTACAAACCGCCTGATTCCTGTGATAATAATAGCTGTGATACTCTTAATAATAATGTGCAATATTTTCCTCAACTGGGCTTTACAACTCCTATAATTAGCGAATCTGTGATAAGAGAATACATTTTAATACTGAAAAACTATATGTTTTATGGACCTGACGAAATTCCATCCTGTATTGTCAAACAATTTATGTCTGTCCTAGCACGTCCACTTTGTTATTTATTTAATTCATCGCTAAAAGTGCCGTTTTTCCAAACTTATGGAAATCATCTTTTATTATACCTTTACACAAGAAAGGGAATAAATGTAAAATTAAAAATTATAGAGGTATCGCCAAGCTATCATGTATCCCGAAAATGTTCGAAAACATTCTATGTGACGCTGTCAAACATAATTGGAATCAATTGATTTCTCCTCATCAGCATGGCTTCACAGAAGGAAAATCTACTGTTACTAATTTAATGGATTTTTGCTCTGAAACTATAATTAAAAACCAGGAAGGATTTCAAACTGAAGTAATTTATTTGGATTTCTCGATGGCGTTCGACCGTGTTAACCATGTTATTTGAATAAGAAAATTAAGTCATATTGGTTTTCCCAAAAGGTTTCTTATGTGGCTTACATCTTATCTAACAGATAGAACTCAAAAAACAAAGTGTCTAAGATTATAAATGATTACTCTGGTGTTCCTCAAGGAAGCCACATTGGTCCTCCATTATTTGTGTTATTTATTAATGATATGTGTAATGTTATAACTCGTTCAAGGATCCTTATGTTTGCTGATGATACTAAATTATTTCAATCATATAAAAATCATGACGAGGCTCTTATTCTTCAAAGTGACTTAATTTCAATTTATGACTCGTGCAATACAAATAAAATGGAGTTAAACTTAGCAAAATGTAAAGTTATGACATTCACTCGCAAGCTGTCCCCTTTAATAATAAGTTACCACATTGCTGAGCATTCCTTGGAACGTGTCAATTATTTTTGTGATCTGGGTGTTATTTTGGATATTAAGTTAAATTTCAAAAACCACTGCGATTATTTAATAAATAATGCAAACCGTTCACTTTGTGTCATACGACGGTGGGAAACTGAGTTTAATGACCCACATGTACTAAAAACTCTTTACTGTGCTTTAGTTAGAAGTGCACTTGAATATTGTAGTTGTGTATGGTGTCCACGTTACACTTCCAATATAAATAGAATTGAATCCATACAGAAAAAGTTCCTACTGTTGGCACTTTGTAATCTCCCTTGGAATAGAGATTTAAACCTGCCTCCTTATACTCATCGTTTAAAACTTTTAAATCTTGAAACTTTATATCTATAAAAGAAGAACTATAATTAATGTAATTTTTGTGTTCAATTTTTTAGCTAGTAATATAAATTCAAGTGAATTATTATGTAAAATAAACATAAATGTCCCGAATAGATTTTTTCGAAACTATTAACTTTTAAATTTAAGATTCAATAGAACTGTATATGATCAACATGAACCTCTATTTTCAGCATGTGTTGATTATAATAAATATTGTGAATCCATTAATTTTAATATAAATTCAAATACTTTCAAAACATTATTAAAACAATTAATTGAATAAGTTTTCTTTGTGAATAGGCTAAGAATACAAAATGTGTATGGAGCTAAATAAATAAATAAACTGAAAATTCGAACCTGAACGTGTTCGAATATACACAAATTCTTTTCGTCGCAGATGAATTTATTTAATTATTTATTATTCTGTTCCTAAAATATAAAAGCGCATGCCTAATGAACTTCTGTTTTTTCTTATCAATTATTTTTATGGTAAGTCGTATATAACGACCGCCCGCCGGTTATTGCGACAACATTTGGCTGGTCCCTTGGCGGTCGCTATAGGGGACATCGACTGTATTCAAAAATCTACTTATAACAAAATTAAATTTCTTTTAAATTTAACTGTTTCTACTCTTTAGAATTAATTGTGTGCAAAATTAGAACAGAACTTTTTCGTTTTGACGAAAATCACTTTTTGGACTTCCCCATCATATCGTAATGTTAGTTTTGATTAAGACCTCGAAATCGTTCAATGGACGATTATAAGCCAATCGGTCAGCCCAAATAAATCCAGTTGATAGACATCAAACACTGATTTCTAAAATGAAGAACAATTGGGGTTGTGAGTGCAAAAGTGGAATACCTAATTAACTTTACCCTGAGGCTACACGAGCCAGTACTGGCAAGCCAGTTGGCTACATAGATTGACTGTCAAGTTCGTATACGTGAAAATGCTGTGACGTAGGCGGCAGGCAACTTGTAAGCAAGTTGTTTTCAAGTATCTGCGGTCACGTTCAGCTTGTACTAGGACAGCCAATCTACATAGAATTATAAATACACAATTTTTTTGAATTTGCTTTGGCATCGGACTTCGATTTTTCTTAAACAAAAAATGACGTCGAACTCTGCATCAAGTCTTGCGATGGTTAACGCATAATACTGCCAATGCGTTGACGGATGCATTGACAGACTTTTCTGTAGCGTCAAATTAACATGGATTGATTTTCATCTAATATAAAATTTCGATTTTTTTTAAATAATTTAATAAAAAATTTAATTGTTTGGAGGTTTTTTAATCCATCATCATCGAAGACATCCTTTAATGGAATTTGACAGTTCATGCGTTGACAGATATGTAATAAACTTAATAACGTCGTACGAGGAATCCTCCTCTCATTAAAAGTTGTGGTAGAAATAATATTTAATTTTGCATTAAATTTCCAACGAAAAGCTATCCATATAGCTTTATATATAAGTCTGAACGAGGCCACTGTCTTCCCAACTGGCTTCGAAAGTGGCAAGCCAGTTGACGAGCAAGTTGCTTAGGTTTGTATTTGTTAGTAAGAAAATTTAAATGTATTGTAACTTTTAAGCCAGTACTGGCTCGTGTAGCCTCAGGGTTATGTAATAAGTTTTTAACCGACTAAAAACAAACACATGATTTTAAAAAAGTTATGTTATATTACTCCGATCTCTCTGACTGTGAATTAATAAGGTAGTACATACCTACCTAATATGTAGTACCTACCTACCTAATAAGGTAGTACCTACCTACTTAATTGCGTGAAATTAAAAAAAAAATAAGTTTGTTTTTTAAATTTTGAGTTTGAAAATAAGGTAATAAGGGTGAATATTTCAAAAGCTATTGATTAAATGAACTTTATTTCAAAAGCAAATGAAAGAAGGCATTTCTGACTTTACACACAAAAATAAAAGGGCATTTTAAATTTTAACGTTGTTTTTTAATTAATTTGTACCTCATTCGTTTTAAATCTTTCGGGTTCTATAAGCGGTCTGGCAGGCTTAAGGCCACACGCAATCGGTCTTGTACATACGGATTTGTAATCAGGGGCTCAATATCAAGGGATAGGTAAAAAAAAATGTTTAGTTCGTACAATTATACACAAAGTTGATTTTTGTTTGGGTTTTCGAAATGGTATTACGAACTTAAGCCGCCACCCAGGGACTGCAAGACTTGCACTTCTTTCATATCCCTTGCAACACCTTTCGTGTCATATAATTTTGTTTGGTTCACTTTCACACCCCATTTTTTTTTGCTGTGGACTCTTGAAAAGAATTTTACAGGTTGATTCTGAATTCGCTGTTTAAATAAGAAGTTTAAGATAGGCGATTATTTTTTTAACATACAAAGGTCAAACGTAATTTAAGTATAATTGAAGTGAAACAATAGGGAAAAAAGGAAACAACCCAATTTCAGTGAAACATTGGAGAAAAAAGTCATTTTGATTTTGTTTATTAAATGTTTTTTTTATCATACAAGAGTTCATTAATTAAATACCTATTTCAGTGATATATTACAAAGTCACACAGTGAAAAAAAAATATTTTTTGGAAATTATCATCTAAGTCTGGGCCCGGGGTATAAGAAACTCATCATTTCTGGAGAGTAGTGCTTTCAGATCTTTTTGGTTTCTTACATACATCAGGGGAATAATAAGTGGATCCTATATGGCTGCAAGAATGTTAAATTGGTTTTCATTCTGCCGAATCCTTGAAATTTAGCACGTACATATTTTGATGTCTGTATTTCCTAGGCTGCTTCTGCCAATTCTCCAAGTGGTAGTCATTGATAATCATTTTAAACATAATCATTATAAATATATTTTATGAAGAATTTATGGGTATTAGTTATTTTTCAACATAGGTACTTTATACGGCGCGGCGATGAAAGTCCTGTGGAAGTACCTACTGCTTTTTTGGACTTCTGTTAGTTAGTTTTGATTAAAGCCTCGATTTTGTTGGAGGCGGAACCAATACTTGCCGTAGCAAGCAGGAACGAAGCGTCCATATATTGAGTGGAATGAGTGCTTCCGTTAAGCAGTTCAAAAAATTATACGATTTTAGCAAAGAATTATTAATTCGAAACTGACCTAATCGAATTTCATTTAATCTCTTCTGTAAATTAATGAATTCTCATTATAAAAGTCATTCAGAAAAAAAAATGTTAACTGCAACTACAAAAGCTCATAATATCCCTTCAATTCCAAGCACTGGGAATGCACAATATCACTCCATTATAGATAGACGCATGAAAGTGCTTGCTAACAAATATTTGTAATGCATACCAGCTATAGGCATTCTTGTACAGTAGCGGATCTAGAATTTGGCTATGAGGGGGGGGGGGGGGGTCTTGGAGTTTGGAGATCGAATTTGAATATGAAGTTATATAACAGAAAACGAATTTTGACATTATCACATTTCCTTTAATAAAAGCCATGTTTTTTGTGCCTTTATATCCGCTCCTATCGCGCTTTAAAATGTTTTTAATAAAATTCAACAAGAAGAATTTGGAATTGATATCTGTTAAACATGGGAATTATTTTTATTTTTAAGCGGAGCTAGAAGCCAATATAAAGGCTCAGCAAAACATGGTAGTATAACTAATTTTATAACTTTAATTTTTACTCACGTTACAGCCTCAAACCACACGAACAAATTCGTTTACTTATTGCTTAATAGTTGATTAGGTACCAAGTACCTATGTACATACCTACATTATGTACATAAGTGTTTGTTTAAATTAGATGAAGGTATGCTTTCAACAAAATGTCACGATGGATAGGTACAACTTCGAAGTCGACAAGGACTTTGTCTACCTGGGCTCCACTATAAAATCGCAAAATGACATCAGTGTAGAGATCAAACGTAGAATTACTCTTGCCAACCGCTGTTTCTTCGGGCTAAGAAGGCATTTGAGTAGTAAAGCCCTCTCTCAAAGAACCAAGGAGACCTTATATAAGACCCTAATCATCCCCGTCCTGCTGTATGGGGCAGAAGCATGGACCCTGTCAAAAATGGTTGAGAATCTGCTTGGGTCCTTTGAAAGGAAAATTCTACGGGTGATTTTCGGTCCAGTCTGTATCGATGGAGTATTGAGGAGAAGATTTAACAACGAGCTTTATGGGCTTTACAGCGACGTTGACCTGGTCAAAAAGCTAAAAATACAGCGGCTGAGATGGCTGGGACACATAGAGCGTATGGACACCGATGCACCAGCCCGACGAGTCTTCGAATCTACCCCTGATGGTATGCGCAGCATTGAGGCCGTAGTATACCCTGGGCTGTGAGCGTACAGTACAGTCAGGCCGTTCCCTGACTTGTCGGTACGGTATCAGTACGGTATCGGTAAGCGGGTTTTCTTACCGTACCGAAAACATACCTATACCGCTTCTGTCTCTTCACTACTTTCGGTATTTAATCTAAAAACTCAGAATCCGGAAAAAAATGTCGTCCTCAGAAGAAGATGCAATTGCATGTTATATTTATACGCGTTTGCGTATAAAAAGAAAAAAATACTGGCGACATCCATATATTGAAAAAAATTTGTTTTGTCGACTGTTTGTTGCGGCCAAAGAACTTTCACAAGATGATGAAAGGTTCCAATCCATGTACAAAATGATAAAGTTTACCTATAACGAGCTTTTCCTTCTCGTTGCTCCATTGCTCACAAAACAAGACACCAGATTCAGGGAATGCATAAGAGCTGAAGAGAGGTTGCTGATTACTTTGAGGTAAGTACCACATTTTGATTAAAAAAAACCTAATATTGTTTATATGTAGTTAATAAAATATGTTTTATTTAAATAATATAAAGATTAAAGATATAAAAAAGTGACTCGAATCCAGCGAATCCAAATGGGCTTACCTTATGCAACATTAATATCAGAACCGGAGCATGAGCATGCATCCGAAAGCGCTAGAGCATGAGCATGAGGAGGATTCCGGAGGCGATGACGGAGAATAAATAAGATATTCGAGCTGTTTAATCTCAGCAACAAGTTGCAAAACTCTAATTTTAAAAGTCCTGATTTGCTGTCCTGTCATATCAGTTAATTCGGGCAGTAGACTCAAGAAAAAATGGTTTATAGGATGATTTTCCTTTGGTTCTGCCTTCTTTTCAGTTTTCTGTTTAAAGTATTTAATCATTGCAGCGTCAATATCATTATTTATCCTCTTGCGTCGACGTTCACCATGTACAATTTGTTTTGCGGAAGACCCTGCTGGTGTAACTTGTGGTGAAGGGGATGAAGCCGGTTGTTGATGAATGTCTTGTGAATTAACTGCAACTGAATTTGGAACTTGTTCTTCCTCTATGGCGTCGTCAATTAAACTTTCGTCATATTCTTGCGTTGGTGGATAATTACCACAATTTTGAGTATCGTTGATTGCTTTCACGTATGGTAAAAGGAAAGTAAGATATTCTGTGAGATAATAGAGCTTTTTTGGTTTGGAACTACTCGGTTTTGTTTTTATACTTCTCGAAAAAGTACTTGTTATAATGCGCCATTTCTCTTTGCAGTCATTCACTAAAATAAAACAAAAGAAACACATTTTAGTCATAAAAGCATTAACATAATGTAAATATTAAGTTCTATTTAGTAAACATGTAAAATAACTTTTCTTTAATATATCTCGCTACAGGAAATACATTCAAATCATTGGTTTTGTACTTTGCCAGAGGTGATAGCACGATATCGAATATAGTAGCTGAGACTACGGATGCTATTTGGACGATCTTGAATACGGAACACATGGCAATACCTTCCAAAAATAAATGGGAAGATATAGCCAACCGTTTTTATGAGCTTTGGAATATGCCTAATTGCTTAGGTGATATGGATGGCAAGCACATAAGGATTCAACAGCTGCCAAACTCAGGGTCGACAAATTTTAAATATAGGGTCTATCACTCAATCATCTTATTCGCAGTGTGTGATGCCGATGGTTTGTTTACCATGATTGAAAACAGGCGTTGCTGGACGGAATAGCGATGGCGACTGGCTGGAAAAGGATGGTCTTAATATACCCATGGCATCGAAACTACCTCATGATGACACGCAGCAGTTAGTGCCATATTTTTTCGTTGCAGACAATGCATTTCCCTTAAAACGGAATATAATGCGACCTCATCCAATGAACGGTATTGATAATATCAAAAGGATCTACAATTATAGACACTCTCGAGCACGAAAGACAATAGAGTGTGCGTTTGGAATGATGTAACAAAAGTTTCAAGTCTTTTTAACCCCTATTCGTTGCTTAAACTTTCACGCAGTTAATAATATTATTAAATCGGTTTGTGTTTTACACAATTTCATAAGGAAACGAGATGGAGCACCAGTACGTCAGATTTTACCGTACCGATACCGTACCGATACCGTACCGATACCGTACCGATACCGTACCGATACCGTACCGATACCGTACCGATACCGTACCGATACCGTACCGATACCGTACCGATACCGTACCGCTACCGTACCGACAAGTCAGGGAGCGGCCTAAGTAAATGCTTTCAACTTCGCCTTTTTGAACAAAATTAAATACTGTTTGTAATGAGCTAATTCAGAAAAATGATATTTAAGTGGTCTTACTGGCAAGAGCTCATTATGTGCTTTGACAGTATCAGTCCTCTGAGATCTCATTTTCTAGAATAAGAAAGAAACAGCTGCTCTAAAAAATAATCTGGACGGCCCATTTCTGCAAGTGTGAATGAATTTTCGTGTACGCTGCATACCTTCACTTTCTTTTCTTGTTCAAAAAATGTCAAATAGGGATTGTAAATATTCAGAGTAAATATTTAGAGTCCACAGAGTTTCTCACCCTTTTGGAATTTGGCTCCTTGACTAGAGAATTTGTATTTTATTGCTTAGCCCAAAAATGTTTTGTATGTACAATTGCGTTTGACCTATGAAAGTTTGAAAACTAAGCCCCAAAATTCTCTAAGCCCAGACAAGGCCGTAAGAAACAATTCCTGTTGTATTAAATATTTACACTTAGCTTAACAGCCCGTTGTTTTCTAATTGTTTAAGCCTCGATTGCGTTTATTTCCTTAGATTAGCTAATTAGCACGATTAATTATATCTTCAAGCTTTAGCCCCAACTTTGGAATTTGATAGTCCTAAGACTTAAGCCCCAAAAGCTCTCTGGAATAAGGTTAGTTTTTAAGGAGTTAGTTGTTTAACGCTGATTACGTTTTTGTCCAATTTTCTCAGACCTTATTAGTCCCAAGCTGTTTTTTTTCCAATTTCCTGGATTGTGTTTACGGAGAATTGTCGTTGCATGAAACATGTCCATTATTCGTAGCCCCCACTCGGTTTTTGTCAAATTCGATATAGGCTTTAGTTCGAACCTTAGGGCTTAGAAAAGAAGTTACATAGCATGTAAATTGTTCAGCCCCAACCACTTTTTTTGAATATAAAAATGAATATAAAACTCTACACTTTGTAATGTATTGCTTTCTATATCTCAAATTATTTAAGGAATCGGCTGTTGGGGGGGGGGGCTTTCGCCCCTATAGCCACCCCCCTGGATCCGCCACTGTTCTTGTATATCGCCTATTCTCAACTCTCACTTCATCTCATTGGAAGTATTTTTTTTTTAATTTCTTGCCGTTCACATAAAAAGCGAAGAATGAATTGAGTTTGTTCATTATGAAAATTTATAAGAACAAAAGTAGACCAGGGACCTGTTTCACCAAACACTTTTCGCTTTTCACTTTGCAACTTTTCACTTTTACTTTGCAAATTTCGTTTCACAAAACGCAAATACGCAAAGAGGAAATTATTTATATGAAAAGTTGAAAAGTTTTCCTCTTTGCAAATTATGTTTCACCAAACGCAAATTTGCAAAGTGAAAAGTCCTTTTCTGCAAAGTGAAAAGTTTTGTTAGTTTGCAAAGTATTTGTCCTTTTTGTTTCACCAAACAAATAAACTTTGCAAACTATATTTAGATTTTTGAAAAGCTTTTCAGTAATATGCAAAGAGAAATTTTCATTTGCAAATAAGCACTTTTTGTGTAGAGAAAAATAATAATAGATACAAATGAACCGTTTTGAAATCGAGGAAGTTAATGATACTGACCAAAGAGAGGTGAAGTTAAGAATTTACTTTGATATTGGAAATAATTTTTCGACAAAATAATTTATCGAATTTATTTTGTCCAAAATTGAAATAAACCACAATATTCAACAGTCAAAGGAACAGTCCTTTGCAATAATATCGCTTATTTTCGATATCATACAAGTAAATACCTTTGCCATAAGAAAAACTTATATTAATAGGAGAATAAACTGGCAAAATAGGAGAAATTGTCATAAAAGTATGATATGCTAGTTCTTAGCTTATACCATAAAAGACTTTATTTCACAATGAGAAGGATATGTATAAATTAAGTAAATTAATATTTACTGAACTAAAACAAAACAGATACACCAAAATTATCACACTATTCTTATTAATTTGTGTGACTTTGTTTAGCGCAATATACTGCAATTATTTTTTAAGGAATAATTTTCTTTCTTTTTACCGTTAACAACAGTCCTTTGCAATAAGAATATAACCGTTTTTAACTTATGCTTCAGAAATTGCCATACCCTTATGCCGTAATTTAAGAAGAGATAGTGCTTATACTTTCAGTGAATGATAATTAATAGCAGATCCAGTGGAACAGAGATTTAACAGGGCTCATAAAAGAATTAGGTGAATAATTGAAAACAGTTTTGGTATGAGATGTAGGTAGGTACATAAACTTGTTCTTTGCAATGTAAATATTATCAGCCGTATTAATATAAAAACGCTTATTCCACCTTTATTCCATGAGTTTACTAAATCACGGAATAAGAGTTAGTTCATGGAATAAAATTTCCTATTATTGAAGTTATTTGTTAACGCTGGAAAAGTATCTACCGAAATAACAAGTCGAGACTTATAAAATATTATAAAAGGATGTTTATTGAACAAGAAAAGTATTGTGAATAATAACAAACAATTAAATCGTTACTACGATAGAATTTGATAATAAATTATAGCTCTAAACAAAATATTAAAGTACAGTAGTTAGGAACAAGTATTTTCCAAAACCTTAGTACAATATATTCAACACTCCCACTTTTTGTCAAATACTCCCATTAAAGCTCGTAATAATTGAAAACGTTCTCTTGGTAGTGCTTTGGTTAAGATGTCAGCAATCATATCTGTTGTTGATACATTCTCCAATTTGAAGCATCCCTCTTCGAATCTTTCACGGATGAAGTGATACCTGACATCAATGTGCTTACTGCGTCGATGGAATTCTGGATTCTTTATTAAACGAATGGCACTTGTGTTATCCATGTAAAACGTTGTAGCACTCATAATTTTGTCTGGCACTATCTCTTCAAACAATCGTTGTAATTCTGACTCCGTTGTAGAGAGCGATACAAATTTCTGTCTTGTACTGCTCCAACTGATAATCCCATCATTGTATTTGAAAACAAAGCCTGATGTCGATCTTCGTGTGTCAATGTCACCAGCATAGTCCGCATCACTGAATCCGCATACATTATGATCTCCATTTGTGTTATATAGGATTCCATAGCTGACTGTACCTTTGATGTATTTCAAAATCATTTTTAGAGCATTCTCGTGTACCACCAATGGTTTTTCCATACATCGACTCGCATTCCCAATTGCATAACCTATGTCAGGTCTTGTAGCGATGGCCAAGTACATGAGAATTCCAACTTGTTGTCGATATGGAAACTTGCTTGCTTCTGACTCTTCAAAATTAGTTAGTAATTGGTTTGGATCAGCTGGAACGGATACTGGATTGCAATCTTCAAAATGGAATCGTTTTAAAATCTTTTTGCTATATGCTGTTTGGTGCATAAATATAGAACCATCGGTTTGCTGGTCGATTTCAAATCCGAGAAAACAACCCACTTGCATTTGTCTGACTTTGAAGTGTTCTTGCAGATGTTCAATTACGCATAAAACATTCGCTTCATCGTCTCCAGTCACAATCCCATCATCCACATAAATTGCCATTGTGAGTGTCTTTCCATTTTTGTTACTTACAAAAACACATGAATCTGACTCCCAAGTTCTGAACCCAAAAAGATTGATGAACGTCTTGAACTTCCGGTTCCAACAGCGTGAAGCTTGCTTCAGACCATACAAGCTCTTCTGTAGTATACAAATACGTCCACTGTTGTCGTCAAAACCAACTGGTTGCTGCATAAAGACGACTTCTTCCAGATCTCCGTTCAGAAACGCTGTTTTAACATCGTACTGCTTTATGTACATCCTCTTCTCTGCAGCAATTGCCAGAATCGCTCGCAATGATGTAAATTGAACAACTGGGCTGAATGTTTCTAAATAATCGATCCCATACTCTTGATTAAAACCACGACATACTAGTCTTGCCTTAAAATGTTCTATAGATTCGTCTGTGTTCTTCTTCACTTTAAAAACCCATTTGTTGTCGATTACCTTTTGATTCTTTGTTTTTTCAACCAAGGTCCAGGTTTGGTTTTGCATAAGTGAATCGAACTCCTCCTTCATCGCTTTCAACCACTTGTCGCTTTCATCTGATTTGATGGCTTCTTCATAAGACTTCGGTTCCTCACTGATCGCCAATAAAGCCATTGCTATAGAAGCTCCTTCTTGACGGTTGCGTAAACGTTTTTCTAAAATATTACTTTCATCAATTTTAGCTTCTAGAATTGGTTGTCTTGGAATTCTTCTCGCTGGCTGGCTTTCAGCTTCCGTTCTTCTTTTTGCTTGACGACTTTCAGTTTCCATTATTGCTTGTTGACTGTCAAGGTGATGATCATCTAAATTTTCTTCAACATCGTTTTCTTGTTTTTCAAAACTTAAGTCATCTTCGATAAAAATGGCTGTAGATGATTCCTCTGCCAAAAACTTTACATCACGTACCACTGATACGCAATTCGATTCATCAATGACACGAACTCCTTTTTGACTTTCATCATATCCAACAAATATACATTTTCTTGACTTTGCATCTTATTTTCTCCGTTTTTGCTTTGGGATGTGAACGTAAATCTCTGAACCGAAGATGCGAAAATGATCAAATTGTGCTCGCTTGTTGTACCACAGTTCGTATGGCGTTTTGTCTTTTACAATACTAGTTCCTGTACGATTCAAAACAAAAACAGATGTTTGAACTGCCTCCGCCCAAAGCTGAGGATTAAGTCCTTTGGCGTAAATCATTGACCGAGCCGATTCCATGATGGTTCGGTTTTCACGTTCGATACATCCATTTTGTTCAGGAGTGTAGGCAATTGACCGACGATGATGAATCCCATTTTCTTCTAGAAACTGCTTGGAAGATCTGTTCACAAATTCCAGACCATTATCCGTTTGAAAAATCGTAATTGGATGACCGCATTGTTTTTCAGCTATCTTCAAGACTATTTTGAACTTTTCAAAAGCCTCCGATTTGTTTTTGAGAAAGTATACAAAACGATACTTTGAGAAATCGTCCTTAAAAAGTACAAAATACCTTGAGCCTCCAAGTGAATCTTCCTCCATTGGTCCGCAAACATCCGCATGGATGATTTCACCGCACTTCAAAGATCTGTCTGGCCGTGAGTTGAAGCTGAGCCGATGTTGCTTCCCATATGCGCAACCATCGCAGTCAAAGTTTTCAACGACAAATCGAATACCATTCTTTTTCAAAAAATTTCTAACATGAGGCAGGTTTTGATGGCCTAGACGTTCATGCCAAATGCGCAACGCATCACTTTTCACAGCTACCATTGATTTGTCGGACGTTGGCTCAATAATCTTCAAAAGCATTTGAAACATACCGCCTTTTCTTGCTCCCACTGCAACAACACTTTCGCCATCCAACAGCTTAAATGAATCTTTGTCGGACCAGCTTGTGTGACCATTGTCCATGGCTTTAGTTGAAGAAAACAAATTTGCATACAAATTTGGTGCATACAAAACATTCTGTATTGTTTTTTTCTATCCACGCAGCTCCACTGTATGATAGAACCTTCAAATCAACTCGTCCAATAGCATGCATCAGTTTTCCATCACCAAGGACAACATCAATTGGTTTATCCAATTTAGTAAATGTCATAAACCAATCACGACGCCTACACATGTGATTAGTAGCACCTGAGTCTACGAACCATGCATCACACGTTCCCAGAGATTGAACAATGTTGCTGAAAAATGCTTTGTCCCCATCTGATCGTGTCTGTGTCTGTACCTTACAGTCACGTTTCCAGTGTCCAGTTAATCCACATTTGAAACATTTTCCTGGTCGTTTCAGTTTGTCCATCTTCTTGAATCTTGGTAGACATTGCTTCTTAATTGCACCAGTGTTCCGCTTTGCCAGTAAAGCTTCACTTGCTCCAACTTCGCCCAAATGCATATTGTCAACTCCAAGACGACTTTCTTCAACCAAGAGCCGATTCGTCAAATTAATAATCGTCTGATGTTCCTTAGCCGTTGAGTCCCATGCTGTAGAAAAATGTCGGTACTGCGATGGCAACGTCATTAGTATTTTCGTCATGAACATACTATTGTCTACGGTGACTCCAGCTATCTTTAACTTCTGTACCAAATTTTCTAAAGTAGAAATGTGTGTGGCAATATCATGGGCTGGGTTTTTCTGATAGAGACAATACTGCTCTTCTAAAAGATGCTTAGCTGAATCGTTTGTCTGCTCGTAAATCGAATGTAACTTGTCCCACATTTCCTTTGATGTTGAATAATTACATACATGAATGAGAACCTAAGAACTACATGAGTTAACAATGACTTTCTGAGCCTTAGCATTATTTTTCGACCATGCTGCTAGTTTGGTTGCTTCACCTTCACCTGGCCTCTCCAATGTTCCATCGACGTAGCCATAAAGATCCAAAGCCATTAAATTCACACGAACTTGAAATTTCCAGATCATCCATTGGGATGGGTTGATAAACTTTTCAATTGTTGATATATCCTTTTCCATCTCGTCTATTTGTTTTTAATAATACGCCTTATCGATCTTATCGATTCTTCTCGAAGTATATATCCAGCAATTATCCGAAAAATATTTTCAATTGCAAATACTGATTAAGCAATCGACTCAACGTAATAGCGTTTTCCTTGATATGCGATGATCCTCACACAAACAAAATATTTTAGTTTATTTCCTTTTTTTTAATTATACTTCTGAACGTATAACTGGGCCCATAACCTATTGAAGTTATTTGTTAACGCTGGAAAAGTATCTACCGAAATAACAAGTCGAGACTTATAAAATATTATAAAAGGATGTTTATTAAACAAGAAAAGTATTGTGAATAATAACAAACAATTAAATCGTTACTACGATAGAATTTGATAATAAATTATAGCTCTAAACAAAATAATAAAGTACAGTAGTTAGGAACAAGTATTTTCCAAAACCTTAGTACAATATATTCAACACCTATTAACAAAACAAATCGAAAATCTACTACAATAAGTAGATCACGTTACCGAACACACCTAATAGTTCTGCGAAAGTTATTATCATTTGTTTTACAAGTCTGATTTGTATTTCTTTGCTAAGCCACCATGTTCGGTGGTTTAACTTAGGAAACGTCTATTAGACGAAATTTTGTTTTTTAAATAACATTTTGAACTTAGTCCATGGAATAAGGCTAACACTTCCCTATGCCAAGTTTATAAATTTGGCTGTAATTGCTTTGTGGCTAAGACCTAAATTGACACACTTTGACAACGGCGTATACAGGGGGGGTGGTGGCCGCGCACCGTGCCGCCACGCGCACCGCCAAAATAGTGTACGTCAAAATTCTGTATGTGCAAAATGCTGTATTAGCAAAATACTGTATGTCAAAATTCTGTATAACAAAATTCTGGTGGATCAAAATACTGTATTTCAAAATTCTGTACATCAAAATTCTGTAAAAGAAATATCGTTTTGATAATGTAAAAAAGTGCGCGCGCACGAAAAAAACGCGCATCAAAACGATATTTCTTTTACAGCATTTTTACAGAACTTTGAAATACGGATTATTAATTTATAAGAGGTTTTATAATGACGTCATAACTTTCTATCGCTACCTGAGGTAATAAAATATGAAAGTTGATAAAGAAGCAGGCTTCAATTGTTGATTAATATAGGTACCTAATTAGGAGCTAAGTGAAAAGGAGAGCGAAAACAAAATTCTACACCTGTTATTTACTTTTTTCGTTCACTTCATTTTCCCTTTAAAATTACTTCTTTAATCAATTCTCAATACTTTAATGTTCTATGGCTCAATACTTTAATGTTCTATGTTCGGTTTTCATTATTCTGAGATAATCGCTTGTAAAGTTTTACGTAGCTGATTTTGTGTCAAACTATCATGATTTATTAAAAAAAATAGTAAAATATTAAAACGACTAAGTTACTTCATTAACACTTTTCAATTTTAATATAGAACATTTTTCTAACTTTTTTGAGTTTTTTTGGTAGTGTTTTGTTCTATGTTAGACATAGAACATTATAGCACTGAGGGAGATATATGGAATGCAATGGATAATTGGAGACAAATGGAATAAAATATGCAGTAAAATTACAAAAACTGGTTACTGCGATTGTTAGACCGTAACAAACTATTATTTATGCTCAAAAATTACATTTAAACGCAGATTTTCATATTTGCCAATACTGTATGATAATTTACTTATTGATTTAATTTATTTTATGGTGTAAATGAACGTTGTAGTACAGAGAATTACTAAGAATCTTCGGAAAGTTTATGTTTATTTGGGCTATAAAACTGCCATTTGTAGAAGAAAAAAAAATGAAAAATACATTTTTTTTAAAGTCGACAAAAAGACGAACAAACCTATTTTTGAATTTTATATGACATAGAACATTAAAGTATTGTGAATTTGTATATATCAATTTGTTATAGTAAGTTTTTGTTTACTCGTTCTTACTTTCTCTATTTAATTTCTCTTCCTCTTTTTTGTTTGTAAAAATACAATTTGATTTCAAGAATGAATTATATTAATGTACATGTCAAATTTTTTTTTGTTAATATGTATGTATGTTTATTATTTTAGGCGCTCAAATAAGAAAAAAACTATTGCATAAATCAAAATAATTTCATGTGTTATTAAAAAACATTCTAAATTGAACCACGTTCCATACCTAAAACGAATTGCAAATAATTTAAATTTAAAAATTTTTCCTGACCTTTTTGAATAATATTTAAATCCTAAGTGGGCTTTAGGATTTAAATAAAAATATAATTTAAATTAATATTGATTTCTACATATATTTGTAAAATGTATTTTTTTTTTATCTTTAAGAAAAGTTTTTTTTTTTTCTCAGGATTTATTTAGTTTCTAACTTATATAAGCCGTGTTTTTAGAAAGAGTGACCAGCAACTCAGTAAAAGTTTTACACGGAAAATACAAACAAAACTCGCTATAATAATTTGTTTTGTTATTGTTTTGCGTGGTAAACATTTTGCTATAACACGTGGTAACACGGCTATAATTATATTTGTATAAAGGTATGATTTGATTGTCAAAAAACCCAACACTATTATATTTAAACATCGTATTATTTTTTTTTTTAAGGAAATTTCTTTAAAAAGAATAGAAAAAGAAAATACAGTATTTTTCCGTACAGAATTTTACAAAACAGAATTTTGCAGGTCAGTATTTTGTTCATACAGTATTGTGACGTACAGAATTTTGTATTTACAGTATAATGACATACAGCATTATGGTCTTACAGTATTTTGACCACACAGAATTTTGAAAAACAGTATTATGACCCGCTCCCCATTTTTTCATAGAGGACATTCTGTCGGTTTTCTCTTTTTAAACGGACATAATATCCTTTTGGAAATTATGGCTCTTTCATATGGACTTTAATGTCCAAATGGACATTATGTCATTCTTAAATAGACAATATGTCCAAATAGACCTAATGACCGTTTTTGGTTTGAAAGTTATGTCAAGACATAAAGTCCACGGACCTTATGTCCGTTTGTGCAGACTTAATGTCCATGAACATTATGTCCTTGGACATTATGTCATTCCCCCCTTAGCGCTAACAAGTTGAAGAAATCAGCTGACCAATTTGCAAACCCGAAAAGAATGCAAATTAGGCAGCACAAGTCGACACATTTATAGTACAACTTGATTTTTTTTAATTCCGAAATCGAGTGCGCTAATTTCACACGCGTGTTAATATTTCCGGGAAAACGTCTCTTTACATCTTGTAACCAGGAGATTTTTTTACGGCGCAGTCAATCTAGTCGATACCCACATTGGCAAAAAAAATTATCAAGATCTGATACATTTTCTTTACTCAAAAAATTCTTCAAATTACCTAATTCTCAGTCCCCTGACGTCCCCCGCTTGTTTTTCAAACAACAAAATCATAACTGTTCTTTAATTTTTAGGTCCACACTAAAACCAACAATAAATTAATGACGTTAAGTAATAAATCTTTATTATGACGTTAACAAATCCATCATAACTATTTATTTTATTAAAAAAAAATGATTTAACTTTGTCCCCACGCTTTCTTGTCAGTCCCCTGGCAGATTGAAACAGTCAAAAATTTCGATAACTAATGTACCAATTGAATTTTCATAGAAGTTTCAAGTCTCAACCCATAATAGTGAAAGTTCATGTCGTCCGTTATGTATGACATTTGTGATAGAAAACGTAGAATGTTCACTCAGTTTCTCAGTTCCCTGGGAAGGATTTACGGACAAGTATGAAAGCAGGCACATTTTTTGGCGGTATTGTATAGGCCTAGTGAAACCACAGCATAAAATATTTTTTTTTCTTTTTCAAATAAAACGTTACTATGTTTTTGGCGCAACACCTATGAAAATTCTCAGTTCCCTGGCCTCAGTCCCATGGCAATTTTTTTAAATAAAATGTCTTTAATTGAGGCTATTTTTTTTATTTAATTAATTTTTTATTTAACGTTCCTAAAAATAAATTATTTAACACAAAAATGATTTATTTACCACGTTTTTAACAACTTTTTATAAGAAACAACAGGGATGAAACTGAAATCTAAAATATAATGTTAGATACCTACATAATAATTACTCTGGATACTTTTATGTAATTTTTCTGTAGGATTTGCCATATATTTTGTGTATACATTATATAAGTCACAATATTTGTAAGAAAACATAATGATTACTAAGTCCTTTAACCACTTAATTTTTAAAAAATGCTCATAAAACTGATAACTTAAAAATTTGTGACTGGTCGTTTTGTGTTTTTACCACTATTTGCATCAAAAAGTGTCGTGCTGAAAATATCATCATTTTTGTAGAATCACCCATAAAAATAACATCATGTACAGAACATATTCCACAATCACTGTTTATAAACTGTTTGACTTTCCTTTTATTTTCTCTATATATACCTACATAATATGTATGTTAAATAGAATTTTAAACTTTATATTGAAATTATACAAATAATTCAAAATTACCAAAATGTAAAACATAGTGCAAAACAGCCCTTATTCTTAAATGTTTGTATGATAGGTCGAACACAACAATAAATTCTATATTGTAGATTTATGACATCAATTGATTGATACAGCATGATTCTTTATCACAAAACAATCGCCCCAAAATCGAACTTCCAAAGAAGAAAATGATTTATCTGAGAACTGAGACAATACTTTATGTTGTTTTGTCCATTTCCAGTCTATTATTATAAACAAACTTCTGTTCTGAGTTCAATGAAAGTTTGATTCATTAAGCATACCATTCAATAAGTTACAACCCGCAGGTGATTTAATAAATTGGCTCTAATATATTTTGTACTGAATAAATAATCGATAGAGCTTAGATGAAAATGAATGCCTTGGGCAAAAGTGTTCATCTACAAACTACATCCCAACAAAATAGAGATTATCCCTGTATATATGATTTTTGAAATTACTCTGCAAATCAGCAAAACGTCCTTCTCCCACACGTGTTTACATACAAGCTTTGGTCGAGCAACTACATATTGATACACTTAATACATCCCTGCATGATTAATGGAGTAATAAAACAGGATATGTTGATCTTACACAACGCAATTAGCGTTCACTGCAGGCGCATTGTGTGTTCAATTATGTGGTTAATAATCCTCCCGGGGGTTGCTATAGTCGATTCGATAATATTCATACTCAAACAACAACACTGTTGGAAACAAATATTACTTCCTACAAAATAACCATATCAATATCATATTCATACCGTTTTTTTTTTTTTTTCATTCGATAGCGAAATCGAAATCATTCCCCGGTGGGTACTTTCGACGGAGAAAAAAAAGAGGACAACATTCAATACTCTCTAAAATTGTCCTCGATAACACAGAGTAAATTCGCTCTGCTATCAATTTTACAATGAAAATAAAGTAATATTCCTTCCTCTGAGCTCTCTAATCCTGCATGCAAATTTCCAATTTCCAGGACAATCGTACAAAATATGTGTTAAACACCTAAACCCCAAAAATTGTGAGACTCCTCTGGTTCTTTTTTGTGTGTACAATGTACATAGTAAGTATAAGAATGGTCGTATAGCAGAGCACTTCGGAATACGAAACAGGAAGTTTTTCCTTACAACAATCTGAAGCAATACTAAACCATGCGCTCGTTCTTCTATGCTCTTGGTTTGGTTAAGGAAGTTTAATTTATCACAAATGTCCGGGGGGACTTATAAACTATTTATCGTTCTTAGAAAGTCTCATTGCCAAAGTTATAAATTTAAATGGATAATATTGGTTTTGGTGAAATTTTGTATTGATTTTTCGAAAGTGAGGACAAATCAGGAGAGAATATTTTAAAAGTTATTCAAAGAGTATGGATTTCGAAATGGGTATCTATATATTATAACAACTCGGAAGTCAATAAAGACAATATTGTTCAGAAATAACATTTGCCAAAGTCTTAAATTGTATATTTATAATTTTTTTTTTTAATTTGTGATAAACTTGGTGCGTTGTGGTCAGATAAAAACGGTTGGTTCTCATAATTTTATTCGTATGGATATACACTAATTATGATATATATGAAATCTTCTGTCTTAGAGGGGAAACAACATAGGTACTCTAACTGCATGATGATGACTTGTGTTATCTGACTGAAACGCATTTGGACTAAAGGTAGTAGACTACTTAAGTAGCAAAACACTTTAACAAAAATAATTCGTTTCTATTGTTAACGTTTTTCTTCTTCTTCTTGAAATTAGACAACATCATTTTTAATAATTGTGATGACGAATATACATTTAACTTGCAGTTTCATTCAGTTTCAAGCAGTTTCTCTCCTCAAAAAACTTCGTAAGCAGATGAACAATTGCGAATTACTAATTTAAAATTGTAATTTTTTATATAAGTTTAATTTAAGTCAGTGGTAAGTTCCACTGAGGCCCAGTTTTTCAATGCAATCTGAGTTTCGGAGTTAAACTGGAGTTAGCCCTTTAAAAATAAGTTCGTCACTGAAAAACTGGACCTAAGTGAGTCTAATTAAGATAATATTACTTGTTGAACATAATTGTTATTTTAATGGTACCTAATGTCAAATTAAAACCGCGCTTTTTTTTTTTATTTTTGTTCAAATATACTTTCTACTCGTACATAGACACAATAGAATGGACCACTAATTTTCTTTTTTTGTTTGTTTCAAGCAACACTTATTTAGGTATATTCCCTCATATCTTTTCGTAGCCTTGGTTCATTTCATCATTATTTTGAGATTCAGTACTTCTTAGTCAATCAACAAATATTGCAACTAAAATTTGAGTGAATATTTTTTGAAGTGAAACTTCTTTGGGCGCGTTAAGAGTGAAATTTCAAGGTTGAATTTTTGTGAAACGAAAAAAGTAACGCCACATGTGCAACGCTGAGATCATTGATTAGCTAAGCGGTGGGAGGTAGAGTGAGAGTAAACATTTTTATTGATACGCAAATATATTTTATAGTGCAATAAGTTTGGATTTTTTGGTAATCTTTATTATTGTAGCAGATAAAAGGGAAAATGTCGTTTTATTTTTTTTTTTCTTATTTCGTTTATTAGAATGCTAGAGCTTTGAAATTTGGTGAATAGATAATGAAATTCTAAGAATCTTACTAGTATAAGATTTTTATCTATTTCCTACTGGTATGGAGATATAAATTATTTTAAATATTTTATCTCAAAATAGGCTAATTTCAAAAAATTGAATAAAATCAGGAGAGTCTACAAAAAATTTGAATTATATTTGGTTGCAAAATAAATAAAACGAAATTAAAGTTGTCATACACAAATTTTTGATTTCGCAGAGATTTTGAGTGTAGGAATTTTTGGAAATAGTCGGAAAACCTACTCAAATAAACCAACTCATCGATCATTTTGATATAGAACACAAAGCTGCGTCTTACGCATATAAGCTTAATATCCCTATACATATCGAGATTTTTAAATCGCCAAAGAGGTTTCACTTCTGCCACGAGTTACACGCGCTCTTTTTTTTATGAGTGCAGAATTTGTCTGCATGGAAGCCAGAGGTCTTCTGTTCACTCTGCCTCTAGCTTCCATCCAGATATTATTTTGCACTCAACCGAGAACGTACACGGAAGGAATTGAAAATTCACCAATTGCAAAATTTTAGGTTGTAAGTTACGAAAGTCTTTTCTTTAGTAGATCAATGCACTTTCATTAAAAAATAACTGAAAACTTTGTAATTTATCAATCAAATCATCATAAACAGCAAAATTTTATTAAAACAAAATGCTACCTAGAGTGTGGCTCGAACCAACGACTCCAGGTTAGCAGTCAAACACTATATACAATTGATACAAATTGATATCAAATTGCTATCAAATTGCTATTCGCTTATGGCAATATTTTTTTTTTCGATCGAATTATTGGTACTCAAAAGTATTGAAATATAATTTTTGAGTGTCAATATCTTCTATCATTTCGCTCATGTTTTAATATTGCAAACAAAAAGTCTTAATTTAATAATTTCCAATCCAAGGCCAAAACTGGATTAATTTTTCGTGATTTGTAGCTTATTTTGATCTAAGATTTCTTTCAGTGTACATCACCTGCATTGCTCAACTTCCCAATTGTAGTGTATAGGACATAGGAAGTGATTGAACATTTTGGGCTAAGGTCTGCTTGCTTAAGTTGACTTCTAACTGACCATTAACCAACGACTCTTTATCGTACCATGTTTCTGCTGTTGTTGGACGTCGACCCTAGGCAAAGTACGATTTTGGAGAAATGTCATCACGATGATTCAGTCATAACACCGGTGACACATACATAGATCCTGGCCTTTACACTCACTGACAAGTTTCCTTGAACCTTCTTTAGATCTTTGATATGCAGGATTGGCTTAGTTGGAGCTGACAGGTCAGAGCACATTGGTTTTATTCCTTGTTGCATCATGAACATATATTAGAGTTCATTGTAGATTAACACGTTATTTTTAACATTTTTTAACGTTTGAAGTACCCAGGGTATGACTTGGGTCGGTTCAAGTATTGCACCATTTTTGGCCAGTTCGTCTGCCCTTTCATTACTAAAAATGTCACGGTCCTGGGACCCAACGAAGGGTAACTGTGTTTGCTGCGCCCAACGATTTCGTTCGCTGCGACAGCAATCAATCAGTTTGGATTTTGTGACAATTGATGATATGGCTTTGATTTCAGCCTGACTATCTATGAAGAAATCAATGTTCTTGCCCAACAAATCAAGTGTGGAGAGATGCTTTGCAGCTTCACAAACTGCAAGGACCTCTGCTTGAAAGACGCTACAGAAGTTCAGTATAGTTTTATCGACTTATTTATGACTGGGTTTTCTGAAAAGATGCCAGACCCTACCCCGTCGTCTGATTTGGACCCGTCACTGAATACCGAGACATGATCTTCGTTAGTGACCCGGTTTACCTTCCAGAGTTCTCTTGATGGAAAGTCTGCAAGTACAACTGGGTTGAAATCAATGTGAGGTTAGATGTAATCAATTTGAATATTAATATCAGTGAAGTTAATTATCGTCTTGTGACCGTAGTGGCCCTTTTTCCAATATTTGCACTCTTTTAATCGAAGAGCGCTATTGGCCGCCAGCTCTTTTGGAAAAAGATCAAGGGGGGGCAAGTGAAAGGAACTTGGCACTTGTTGTACCTATACACGCTAGTCTTTGTATTTTTGTCGTTGCCTTGAGATTGGTGGCGGTTTACTTATGTTCTTATATCGTTAACAAAAAGCAATAAAAACATTTATAAAAATAGCAATTTAGATTTGTTTGTATTAAAAAAAATATATTTTTCTTTGATTTTATTTTTTCGTAAGAAAAAAAAATATTTATATAAATTTCAAATGCAAAATTTTGTTCAATAACTTAGAAGTACTGAATCGCAAAATAATGATTAAATCAACCAAGCCAATGACGAGAAATGAGGGAATATACCTAAGTAAGTATAAAAAAACAGGCAATAAATAAAAAAAATTATTTCCATTATTCGTACTTTTTGGTAAGAATGCATACCAATGCAGTATTATTAAAACTTTTATAAAGATGGCATATAAAAAGTTTACTCAAAATCACTTAGAGCCGTTTTCGAGAAAACTTGATAAAACCAAAATTATTGTATGGCAGCTACCCGTTCTAGTTGAGCTAAAACAAAAATTCAAATGTCTAATCACATAAAAACACGTCACACCAAGTTTGAAGCAAAGCCGTCCAACCTCGATGTACATCAGGACAAACAGACCGACGCGACGGACATCTTGACGAAAATCAATTTTGTGAGCATTCTTTAAATTCCAAAAAATAAAGGAATTGTTCTCAACTTTTAATTTTCTCAAAAACTAAAAAAAAAATACCTACATATTTGACATTACATTTTTTAGGATCATTAAATAAACTAATAGATAATATTTAAAATTGTACAATTTTCAAAAATTTAAGTTATTTTTCATACCTAAATTAAAAGCATCTTGATTAAAAAACTCAAGAATTTGAAAAATGCATTGTGATGTGGATCGCACCAACTTGCTCTCGTAGCTAACAACCTTCAATTAAGTAAAAAAAGATATACAATAATATCGTAAAAAATTACGTGTTAAAAAAATTAAGATATTAAATAATACTAAAAATAAGGTGCAAGAAAATTTGTTATTTAAATAGTTAAAAATAATTTACAATAGCTAGAGCTCAAATAAAGTATGCCATATGATTCGTTTGATAAATATTAATGTAGAAAAAAAAATAAAATCGTAAGAGCGATTGACTAAAAAATATTTTTAAAATACGTTGAAAAATATTCATTTAAATTTTTTTTTTATTTTAGCATGCAAAAATACGAACTTCTTCATATACAATTTCAAAAAACCTGGTTTCGAGATATAAAACAAAATATCAAAGGGCACGGTAGTTCCCAGCCAAGTTCTGGCACTAGACCCTTTTTACAGGATCAAACTCAGGCGATTTTCGACCCCCCTCTAACTTCAGTACAAATAATGTCAGAAACTTCAAACTCGCAGCATTTGCTAAGCTCACCAGGCTTAGACAACTCACCAAATTTCAATTCTTTAGCATAAGGGGTTCCCGAGGCATGAGACTGCTGCAAAAATCGCAAAAACTGTAACTGACTGACTGACAGATCATCAAAATTATGGAGCACTTCCCGACATCGTAGAATCTTGTAATTTTGCACAACGGAGGCGTGGTACCCGCCCATTTTTATAGAATTGATATAAATTATTTGGAGCACTTCTGATTGTCGTAGAACGATGATATTTAATACAGCTGTAGGGCTTGAAGTGCAGGCAAAGGAAAAATTTTAAAATTTGAGATTATTCATTCCAGGGGGCCTGGCTTCCGCCCATTTTCATAGAATTGATATAAATTATTTGGAGCACTTCTGATTGTAGTGGAATGATGAAATTATGTACAGCGGTAGGGGTTAAAGTGCAGCCAAAGGAAAAATTTTAAAATTTGACAATTTACATTCAGGGGCGTGGCACCCGCCCATTTGAACAAAATTGATATCATTTATGAGAAGCACTTCTGATTGTCGTAGAATGATGATATTTGGTAAAACGGTAGGGCTAGAAGTGCAAGCAAATGCAAAATTTTAAAATTTGAGATTTTAAATTAACAGGGCCTGCCATCCGCCCATTTTCGCAGAATTGATATCAGTTATATGGAGCACTTCTGGTTGTCGTACAACGATGAAATTTGGTAGAGCGATAGGACTTGACACGCAAGCAAAGGAAAATTAAAAATTTGAGATTTAACATTCAGTGGGCGTGGCAACCACCCTTTTTCACAAAATTTATATTTAATATATTAAGAGTACTTCCGTTTGGTGCAGGATTATGAAATTTGGTAAAGCGGTTCATTTTCAGGTGTAGACAAAGAAAAAGTTGAAATCATGAAATTTTTCATGCAGGGGCGTTTCATCCACCCACTGCTTATCAATTATTATCATTTCAATGAAGCACTTCTAACTTATGAAAATTGATAGATGGGTAGGACTTGTAGTATGTACATTAGGGTGGAGCGAAATTTTAGTTTTCAAGATTTTTTTTTTCCTGTATTATAAATTGTTGACCCATGGTCTCAAATGTATGAATTCCAAATTTCAGTCTTCTACGTCAACATCTTCAGGTGGCGCGCTAGACTAGAACTTTGAAGTATAAGCAAAAAAAAGGCATCTCAAAACGGTGCAAATAAAATGCATTATAATATTTTTTTTATTGAATATACTTTAAAAATAGATAAAAGAACAATAAATAAGATCTGAAATAAATTTAATTGCTTCCAGCAGAAGTTGTTGGGCCTTCGGTACGGTTGAAATATTGCGATTTGGTTTCAAAAAACGGTAATTCTTGCCTAGATTTGATCTTTGCTCTAATGAAGCCATCTCGTGCGGCTTGACCACAAACAGATAATGAAGCTTCGGTAACAAGCTTAACGCAACGTTCTACTGCTTGAGTGTGGCAAGGTAACTTCTGCAAAAACATTAAATTGTCCTTTGAAGAAATCATGTTCGATATTTCTGTATCGCTGTATCTCATTGTCATTGGTGGTTCGGTTACTTTTTCCTTTGACCAGTCTATTAAGTCAAAGTAATTAGATGCATCTATTTGTAGTTTAGGAAGTTGAAACACACGAACTTCATTGCCTTTCTTCAGTTGTCTTGCTTTTATTAATCTTCGGAGAGCTAGCTCTCTTATGTGTGATTGGTCATCTTGCAACATAGCTAGCAACAAATTTTCTGGGTGTACGAAGAATGAATTTCTTTGTATAGTTCTTATAACGATGTTCTTAAGGTCATCCCGCAAGTACAATGATCTTTTTAGCATGTTGAAAATGTGAATCGGCCCATATTTACAGGATGGCTTTGTTTTTATATCAAACCACGTTGGGGCGTAGACTTTCACAATGAATATGACAAGTTCTTTAAGGTTGTCTGAAGGAATTTCTGTGCCAACATACAATCGAAGAATACTGTTCGCACAAGTTAGCCATCGGGAATGTGCCAGCTTTCCTGGATCCTTGCTAGCTAAAGCGGGCGAAATTGAACCAATAGAAATAGCTGAGCATATTTGATGCAAATAATTTTGATCTGTGCTTAAAGATTCAGCATCCACATCTGGAAGTTCTGCATTTACTGCTTCAAATTTCACCACTTTGAAGCTTAGGCATTTTTCAAGCATTTTCCCAATGCTTCCGGAAAAACTATTGGGGCCTGTGGTGGTTCCATCGAGACTTGCAAATAGATGACGAAACGGTAGCTCATTTGCATGTAATAAGCACACAAACCATTGTAAAGGATGACCAATATGTTTTTCTAACAATGCAATAACGCCGTTCTTATGTCCTGTATTTACAGCAGTGCCATCACACCCAATTGCTATCAAAGAAGTATGAAATTCAAAATTTGTTTCCAGAAATTCAACTATACTTCTTTCAATAGTAACTGCTTTTCCCGAATCAATTGAAAGGTGTCCTATGTATTCTGAACCTGGCTCCGATATAAGTGATATATGTTCTTCAGTAACAGTCTTTCGATGTGATATGTGATCAGTCTTAGCTATGAATAATGTTTTATCTTTACGGCCGTCAAAATAAAGTGAGGATATAGGTTTTATAAAACCTGCAGCTTCACATTGTAAACCTAGACGGACTTTTTGACGCTCTCGTCGTAATTTACTGCGATCTATCACTTTCGATGAATTTTCGCTACTTATGACATTCAAATCCAACATAGCAGCGTTTACTATGATAGCTGCCGATCTATCTGAAACCCCAGTTCGATCACAAGCTGTAGCCAAATTCTGTAGTTTGTTTCTCATTTGGCGGGTTTCTTTCTTTTTTTTAAGGGTTTTAAGGGGCAAAATTCCTTGAATTCAGTTTCAGTACAACTACTGTCAGACAAATAGTCCACATCTGCAAAAGCAGTAGACGTGCTTGGAGTATCAGCAGTAGTTTTTAAAAATTGTTGGTATTTTCGTTTCCTGAGATCCTTACGATGCAAAGACTTGGTTGCCACCTGATCAACAGATCCAATATACATTTTACGAGAATTTCGTTGATCTTTTAAAAAGGGTTCTTCTCCAATAGGTATTTTTGTCCCACATTTACACAGTCCTCTTGAAATACATTTACATGTTGCAATATCAAACAACTTTTGCAGAGAATTTTGATAAAACTCCTTCTTTTTTGTTTCACTGCGTAGTTTCTTCGTACTCTTATACTTATTATAATAAGAAATCAACCTTGCAACAACTTGTTGATGACTGATGGTAGGAAGTGATGCTTTATTCCATATACTTTCGACGTCACTAGAAACTATTTCACTTACCTCCTTGATTGAAGGGTCCTTTCCATTATTCAATGCAATTAAATCGTTTCTAATCCACAAATAATGTTTAATTATATCAAAATAAGTTGGCAACATATTATAATTCAGTTTTTGTGCATCACCAAAAACAGGGCAACGCGTATTTTTACGAGTTTTAGGCATTTTAATAAGTCAAATAGCAAAGGAATTTATTGGAACGAGTAACTTAGTTAAAGGTATAAATATTAAATAAAAATAGTTAGTACGCACAATTACACGTCATAGACAGCGATTCTAACACATTTTGATTCTAACACAAAAAATATTAAAAATTACTCTGAATCGAAGGAAGAATTAAATTGTAGGCCTTAAATTTATTTTTAATTCAAATAATTTGCGGCAACTGAGAGTAAAATCATAGGTTCCTGATTTAAAATAACTCTGATGTGAGGGAAGAACTTTTTAATATGAGGTATTAATTTTCTTTAAATTGAAGTCGTCTGCGCCACCTAAAGATAAAATCACAGCTTCCTGATTTTTCGCATAAATGATGTCCTAATAGAGGTTCACCAGTTAACAATACAGGAACAAACAAATTTTGATTTTTTTTTTTTTTTTGCCATATTCGCTCCACCCTAATGTACATGTTACCGTTAAAGTCCGGAATCCGTTAATGCTGACATTAACTAGTTAATATAGTTTAAGATACTTAGAAATGTCACAACTCAGATCATTAATTTATTGCAACGAACATTTTACTGAATAACTTTAAATAGCCTCAAAACACATAAACGTTTTCAAAATCACCATCTACATTCTGAGTACATTTATCAATATGCAAACATATTCAGTTCAATCGCAGATAACTGTTGCAAATAAAAACCTTTTCCCAAGAAAATTTCCCACTCTCAGAATTCACTTTGAATGTTTGATGCTCTTTAGCTTTACAAAAGATAAAGCACTAAATGGTATGGAAATAAATTACATTCTACATATCCAACTCCATATAAATGCATCTTTCATCTGTTTTACACTCTTCTGTATAGTGTATATGGTTAACTTATGGACAGAAATACAAAACCTAACTCAGATGACGACGACGCGACGGACGGTGCACTCTATGGTCAAATGGTTTTCCTGATACTCTGATGGTTGTTGAATGCAATTCCCTCTTCGCATTTTATCCTTTTTAGCTTTTAGATGGATTTTGTGTGGATTTTCCCTTAAAACCCATTCAAATACACCACACAACAGTTGTTTTACAAGAAGAACAAAACAAAGATACAAACACAAATGAAAATCCTTCACATAACAAAAATTTAAAACAAAAAAATATCTTACAATAGTGAAAAATAAAAAAAAGAACATTTGTTGAAACATGAGAGAAAAATTGGTCTGAGATGAAAGGATCTGAACGGATTTTATAAAAATGTCGTGATGATGGTTGGGTATAGGGCCAATTGGTTTTTATCACTACTCATTCAATTTTTTTCGAGTGCTTTGGATGAATGATTTCAGTTGCGTGCATTTTCGTGGAATCGTCCTCATTCAAAGTTTCTTTTTTTGAATTCTCTTTAGTTTGATGCCAACTTTTTTAAATCGTTTTGATTGAAAATGGAATATTTATCCATTCATCAACTACATGGTTGTCTTTAAAAAGCGTCCACATTATGCCGATCAGCATTGATTGTTTGCAATGTCGATCAACATGCTCAACATTTTAACCTGTGCACATATTGCCAGTTAGTGTGTAAGTGTTTTGAAGTGGATAGGTGTGTACCTACTGTCTTGTCATGTAGTGTCATTAGTGTTTGTTTTTCTCCACCATGAATAGCATGCTCTGGTAAGCAAACCATTTGCTCGTGTACACTTCGTCCCTTCAACTTCCAGTTGTTCTTGATTCCTTTTCTTTTTTCCTCTCCCAAGCAAAGTGGGAATGAAGGCTTCTTAATTTTTGTTTTGCCTCCACCTTGTCCAAATTAAAGGCTTCCACCAGTTCCATTATTAAATCATGCTTGGTGTTTTTATAACTGGGCATCAAAGCCGGCCGCAATCGCAATAAATTTGACAGCTGTGTTGATGAACACGTCCAGACTTAAAAATTAATGTTCAGTCGACAAAACATTGTTGTTGTTGATCCATTTGAATCGGATTGCATTTGGGTCAACAAAAGTTCATCAACTCTGTTGATCTACACGTCCGCATTAAGTCAACATTCTTGATAAGCACTGTTAATATATACAAATCAACGTAGTGGGGACGTAGCTTTATAATTAGCTAGGTGTTTACATTGAATTCTCATCAATTTTTTTATAAGCTTCAACTTTACAGACTGAGGATTAGTTTTAATGTGAAAATCTGTTTCCATTTTGGTAAAATAAACTTTCGTATCGACTTACCTCAAAATCACTCTAACAACATAATGAAAACACCAACAGAGAGGGCAATTAACACTGTGTTATGGAAATTCCACTTGCAACCAACTATTTGCCAAAACCGCAATTAAATTCCTAGTTAAATCTTTCCTAACTAAGGATTCTATTGTTATTTCTGATGGTGAACAATGAGTTAATTACACAGAATTTTAAAAAAGTATTTTATAATATTGGCTCCTACACCAAAATTAGTGTTCAATTGCAACCGCGAATATAAATGTGTTTTTAGTTTACAATCGAAATACCCAGTATAAAAGAGAAGCAATTGTTTTAGTTATATTTCCATTGCCTACATAATTATGTTTCTATCATTTTAATTGGAAAACCTAAACGATAGCCACTGCATGCGTTTGTCAGCCTTTTTTTCACCTGAGAACTATAGTCATAATGAATCTCTAGCAAACGTACAACGCTCAAGTGACAACTTAACCAATAAAAGTTATTATATATTATTATATAGCAAATGAAATTCTGTCATCAGGTTTTATATTACGTAATCTTTTTTTAAGCAGGTTTGTCTAAACAGAGCATACACAAAATTATATATTTTATTTTAAATCATTTATTATTATTCTAGATTCGGGCATCAAAAACTGGTTACTTTGGTAGTGCTTGAGTGCCGGTTTCTTATTTAACTAAACATCCACTAAAATTCATCAATTTTCACATCAGAGTTTTTTGAAGTGAAACTTCTTTGTGCGCGTTGAGAGTGAAATTTCATTTTCACATGCGCAACGGTGAGATCATTGATTAGCTAAGTGGTGGGAGGTAGAGTAAAAGTAAAATTTTTTATTGATACGCTATAATATTTTATAGTGCAATAAGTTTGGATTTTTTTATAATCTAATTTATTGTAGCAGATAAAAGGGAAAAAAAAATGCCAGAGTTTTGCAAATTTTTTGGTGAATAGATAATGAAATTCTAAGAATCTTACTAGTTTAAGTTTTGTATCTATCTCCTATTGGTATGGAGATATAAATTATTTGAAACATATTATCTCAAAATAAGCTTATTTCAAAAAATTGAATTAAATCGGGAGAGTCCGCTAAAAATTTGAAGTATACATGGTTGAAAATTAAATAAAACCAAATTTAAGTTCACCCAAAAAAATCGGTTGTAGAAATGATGAAAATCGCGGTTGATTTGATTGCATTTGTTGTCACAGTTAGCCCGAGAACCCCTGTTGTGAAATCTATCACCAAATTATAGAAATCACAACACCTGCTGTTGAAATGAAAACCAGAAAAAATAAGAAAACAGCAACATTTGCTGCAGAATCTACAACACAATTTGTAGAAAATACAAATTACGTTGTGATTTTCACAACTTTATGCAGTCAAATTAAACGCTTTGTTGTAGAAAATACAAATCTCGTTGTGATTTTCACAACTTTTCGTGGTCAAATTGAACGTTTTGTTATATTGTAAGTTCTACATCATCAGAATACAAAAACTATCATTAAATGATTCTTTGCATTTCAGAAATTGTTCACCATTTATAAAATTAGATATCAAACTGCTTTTTTCAAGATATTTTATATTTTTCATTGTTGTATTATAAACATTTGGTAATTCAAAAAATGTCTGTATTTGAAATTTGATTGGCATTAAATACATGCGAAAATTGCCTGGATTTAAACTTGTAGCATAGTTACTTAATTTCGGTCTTATTTCATTATTTATTGATATTTCAATTGGATGCTTAAAATAATTATTTTTTCCCAAAAAGTTGATAAATTTATATTCTGTTTCAAAATCAGTAAAAGGATTTTGAAAGTTTTCTGCAAATCAAGCTCATTATGTTAAGATTCTATTAGTTAAGTTAAGCTAGTTAATATAGACGAAATTGAAGACTGTGTAAAATTTTAAATCTCAGACACATTTTTTCCTGAATTTGGTTTCGCATACAAATTACTTAAGAAACTACAACACTTGGAGTTTATATGTTTTTTACACTCGTTTAAGTTAAATTTAGTTATTGTCAAATTATTTTCATTTTCTGTAACAGATATACTCTTGGAGTTTATATGTTTTTTACACTCGTTTAAGTTAAATTTAGTTATTGTCAAATTATTTTCATTTTCTGTAACAGATATACTCTGGTTCTCACATTCACAAGCAATATATATTTCTTGTAAGATTTCAGATTCATTATTTTTAATATCATCAATTTTTGAATTTTGTTTTAAATTTTCTTGCGTGGATTCCGTATTTGATTCTAAAAAAAAAAATATAAAATATTCTTATGTTTATTTAATAAATGTCTCTTAAAGTGCGAAATTGAGTTGAACGTTTGTGGACATTGGTTTTGAAAACATTCGATACCACTATTTGGTTTAAGTCCATGTAACTTAAAATCGTAAAATAAATCTGAAATTGTTATAAATCAATTTTTACATAAAAAACATAAATACATTGTGAAACTAATAAAAAAAACACTTTTTTAATGACCTTAAGATTATTGTTTTCTTAAGTTGTTAATAAATCTCGTTAAAGAAGAATATTTACTAGAATTATTTACATCTATCTTGTAAATATAAGTTTGAATGAATGCCCATATGAGTAAGCATTGTTTTTGATATTCTAAGTCAAAAACATAAAATATCTTAAAGCATGTGTCCAAACACGATATAAAATTATTAAACTTAAGAAACGTATCATCAAAATATATATAAAAATCCTTAATACTTAAAATATTTTTACCCACAGCTATTATAGAGGGCTGGAAAGTTGATTTATATTCCAAACAGGCGCGAACGCAGGAAAAAACTTCGTGGGGGTTTTAAACTGAAAACTCAAAAATTAAGAGTGAAATTGTATAGCGAGGAAGTTAAATTCCTACATTTCGTGGGGGGGGGGAGGGGTTGAACCCCCAAACCCCTCCTGCGTTCGCGCCTGATTCCAAACACTTACTCTTCTGTAATTCAATCCGCCTTAACATGTCGTTTTGAACAGAAAAAATTAATAAAAAGAAATCTTCGCTGTAATGCTTACACGCCAAGCTGCTATTCCTGGAGATTTTATAATTTGCGTCGGTGTTAATATGCTGCTCAAGAAATAAAGAAAACGATCGGGAACCTACGAAAAAAGAAACAAGTTACATACACACCGCTCCAGTTGAATAGAAACAAACATTTTTTTTACTATCAGAGCGTGTAGCGCTTTGGTAAATTTATAAATTGACCTTTAGGTTTTGGTTCCTAGAAGAGGGATCTATTGCGGACAAAACTGCAGGGACAGAATAATTCAGGAAAATACCATTAGGTTATTTCTACCACTTTTCTAATTACTTCATTAAATACAGTGTATTTTTATTACGCCACTTGAATAGAAACAGTGTGCGTTTTGTCTCTATAGATTACGGTAAGAAGAAAAAATATTGTTCTTATAATGGAAGTGTAGATTAAAAATAATTATTGTTTTATCAAAGAAAAAATGGGCCGCGGAAAACCATTAAACCCTACAGAAAAAGCCAAAATAGAAGTACCCGCGGAAAACAAGCTTCCCCTACGCACAATTGCCAAAAAAATAAGTAGAAGTGTGAAAATTGTTTGGTCGAACCTTAGAAATAAAGAAAACTATGGAAAAAATATGTAAGGTAGGTAATCAAGAGCCACAACAGAAGCAGACCGAAGAAAGATAATTAGACTGGCTTCAAATTCAAGCAACTCTACTGCTAAAATCAAGGCGAAGAGTGGTATTAC
The DNA here is from genome assembly GCA_949320155.1 of Melangyna quadrimaculata. Lineage (NCBI taxonomy): Eukaryota > Metazoa > Arthropoda > Insecta > Diptera > Syrphidae > Melangyna > Melangyna quadrimaculata. The sequence goes on along the minus strand of OX439483.1, from coordinate 130,347,520 downwards.
AGCGAGTCTTAACACTATTAGACGTGCTATTCGTGGGTAGTAGCCCGTAGCGTAATGGTTAGTGCGATCGACTGTCACGCTGGAGGTCTGGGATCGCTTCCCAGCCTCGTCCACCTAAAAAACTAAAAAGGTTTTTTTCAGGGCTACTGCCTCTTGCGAGGAATTGCAAATCCTCCAAGAGTATCACTTGTCACGAATATGTGCTTCTCGTCTAGCCGTTCGAATTCGGCATAAAATTGTAGGTATAAATATATTGTATATATATAAATACCACAAAAGTGACACTATTAGACGTGCTATTCGTGGGTAGTAGCCCGTAGCGTAATGGTTAGTGCGATCGACTGTCACGCTGGAGGTCTGGGATCGCTTCCCAGCCTCGTCCACCTAAAAAACTCAACGCAAGGAATATTTACAGTTGGATATCCGAGAAAAATGTTACCTTACTTCAATGTCCACCGTATTCTCCGGACCTAAATATTATTGAAAACGTGTTGGGATGGATGGTTCGTAGAGTGTACGATTCTGACCGACAATATGAGGACAAAGAATCACTTGCTAATGCATTCAAAGAAGCATGAAGTTCAATTTCTTTAAATAATATAAAATGACTGCATTATTCAGTCTCCAACAGGGTTTTTCAGGTTATTTCAAATAAAGGTGGAAGCACACAATTTGAAAATATGATTATAAATAAAAAACGACCCTCTTTTACTATATTTTTTCAATTTGTTTCCTTATTTAAGAGAGTGTTTCTATTCAAGTGGCGCAAAAAAAAAAACAGTGATTTAAATGAAGTAATTAGAAAAGTGGTAAAAAATAACCTAATAGTATTTTCCTGAATTATTCTGTCTCTGCAGTTTTATGCGCAGTTCCCTCTTATAGGCAGTCTCGGGTCGGTCATCTATTCAGATAACCCACCCCTAAACAGATCAACAAAACTTCCAAAGTTCTGCAGTGTCTTCCAAACAGAAGTACTTGCAGTTTGCGAAGCAGCAGAACATCTTGTCGCTTATGAATTAGTCAATAAGACTATTGACATCTTCATAGACAGTCAGGCGGCGATTAAAGCTATTTCCTCAATTATCACAAAGTCTAAACTGGTGGATCGTTGCCGTAACGAGCTTAAAGTACTCAGTGCAATAAACACAGTTACCCTCAGATGGGTCCCCAGGACATAGTGATATTTATGAAACGAAAAAGCAGATGAACTGGCCAAAATCGGGTCAGCTCTAGAGCCGAGCCAAACCGATAACTCGGTGTTTATGCCACTGGAGCAGGAAAAGAGTAGAATTCATCAGAGCTTTCTTGAGGCCGCAGAGGTCAGATGGTCATCAATCGACACTTGTCGGGTTTCAAGAAATCTATGGCCAAATATTTCGCGCAAGAAAACAGAGTACATACTTAAAATAGACAGACCTCATTTATCCCTACTAGTTAGAATCTTAACGGGCCACAACTCGATGGGTACCCACATGAGCAGAATGGGCATCAGCGCATCCGCCTTATGAAGAGGGTGTCAGGATGAAGAGGCGGAAGAGCGCTCATACCACTTTCTTTGTAAATGCCCCAGCCTAGCCAGAACCAGAAAAGAAGCCCTCGGAGAATACTTTTTCGATGAACTGGACGACATCTCAATCTTGCCACTGAAAAACATCTTGAAATTCACTCAGAATTCAGGATGGTTCAGGGAGGCCTCCAATTTCTAAAATTTCTCTCCCCCACCCCTCCTCATACCACTCCTTTCGTATTTCGGGGAACGCAATGGATTCATTGAGATCCGAGTGAGATGATGTGGCATGCCGCATCATCACCCCATCTAACCTAACCTAAACCTCTTATAGGCACTAAAACCAAAAGGTGAATTTATACATTTATCAAAGCGCTACACGCTAAGATAGTAAAAAAAAGTTTGTTTCTATTCAAGTGGAGCGGAGTGTATGTATGTTTATAAACATTGCTTACGAGTAAAGTTCGTACCTTCGTCAAGCTGGGATATCTCATGGAGCTGGCTCTTGTACTCTTAGTTTTTAAGCCATCTTCCCCTTGATAGCTTCTCAAAAGCAAGGCATTCACTTCAGCGTGCGTGGAAAATAAATTGTTGGGTGAAAGGGGATGTATTGATTTAAAATCAATATTTATCTATTTTAATTGAATTGATTATTAAATTAAATGATCAAAATATTGAAGTAGATGTTACCAATGAAAATGAATCTCCGTGCTTATATAAGGGCCATTCCTGAAGGATTTCTAAGCTATTTTTATTGTTGCTTTGTCTTATCTCGTTGAGTCTATAATGTGATGTTTTTTCCCATTTTTCTTCAATAGAAGCCCATGGACGGTCATTAAATTTCAAAAATTGTTTAATTTTCTCATATTCTTGTTCATCAACCTGAGCAGCTGGTAAAGAAGAAGTTGTATTTTCTTGCTGTTGAGTCAGTGAATTTTTATATTTTTCGGTTTGTTTAGTTCTTCCTCTGTTGAAATTATTGTAGTAAGCTTTATACAACATGCCAGTCGAATGAGAGTATTTTGTATTTGGTGGAACAAAATATGTTGACTATTATTGAAATACAATTTGTTATTAATAGACCGAGAGCCAGCAGCAGATTTTGGTCGTGAAAGGAAACCAAAAGATATGAATAGTATACGTAGTCCTAGTGAAGGTGATAACGAATACGTTCGTCTGCCAGCATGTAGTGGCCCCGTAACCACGTAAAAGTGCATCAAAACTACAACTTTTCTGAAAATTGAAATCGGGTGGGAAACCATTTCAAATGTAATACAACTTGACGCCATGAACTCCCTGATTACAAAACTGGCCCCAAAACGCGTTTTTAGGCTTTTGGGAAACCACCTGAAATGAATCACAACTTTTAGCCATGGACTCCCTGAGTGTGAATATGTACGTGACAGACGTCTTAGTGGCCCCGAAACCACCAACAGACGTCCCTAAAAACGTTTTTTGTCAAAAAGGAAACCACTTGAAATGTATCACAGCGAAAGATCTTGACCTCCTGAGTGCGAATATGTACATAACAGACCTCTAAGTGGCCCCAAAACACCCGACAGACGCGATTAAAGTCGCGGATTTTTTATTGAAATTTTTATATAATTGATGTATGCTACCAAAATGTATCGCAATCGAAAGGTCTTGACTACCAGAGTATTAATGTATAAAAAAAGGAGTTTATAGTGTCACCCAACAGCTGGAAAATCGCGAAATAAATCGCGAATTTTTTCTTTTATATTTTTAGTAAGAGGATTTTGAGGGAAACCACTTGAAATGTATCCCAACCAAAAGATCTTGACCCAAAAAAAAAATAAAATGAAGTGACAGACGTTTGAGTGGCCCCAAACAACTGACTGATTCGCGGATGTTATTATTTTTTTTTTAAATTGTATATTAGTGGTAGCTCCTTCAAATGTTTACCAATTAAAAGGTTTTGACTCAAGAAAGTGAAAATATAAGTTACAGGCGTTTGAGTTACGCCAAACTGCTAAAAAGCGCGACAAAAGTCGCGGATGTAATTACTAGTTTACCAAAAAGATTAAAATTACAAATATCTTGAAATGTATCTCAATTTGAAGGGCTTGACTCCCTGAGTTGCAAAATGTAACTGACAGACGTTTTGAGTTACGCCATACTGCTTAAAAGCGCGATTAAAGTCGCGGATGTAATTACTAGCTTATCAATTAGATTATCTATTCAAATTTCTTGAAATGTATCTCAATTTGTAGGGCTTGACTCCCTGAGTCGGAAGATGTAACTGACAGACGTTTTGAGTTACACCAAACTACTTAAAAGCGCGATAAAAGTCACGGATGTAATAATTACTTGTTCATCAATTAGATTATCAATACAAATATCTTGAAATTTATCTCAACTTATAGGGTTTGACTCCCTGAGTCGGAAAATATAACTGACAGACGTTTTAAATTACGCCAAACTATTACAATCCACGATATAATTTCAAGTGGTTTCCCAAAAGCAAAAAACGCGAAAAAAAAACGCGTTTTCGGAGACGTCTGTCTGGGTTTTGGGGCCACCTAGACGTCTCTCGAAACCAGTTTTGTAATCAGGGAGTTCATGGCGTCAAGTTGTTTTACATTTGAAATGGTTTCCCACCCGATTTCAATTTTCAGAAAAGTTGTACTTTTGATGCACTTTTACGTGGTAACGGGGCCACTACATGCTGGCAGACGAACGTATTCGTTATCACCTTCTCCAGGAATACGTATACTATTCATATCTTTTGCTTTCCTTTCACGACCAAAATCTGCTCCCGGCTCTTAGACTATAATAATCAGTTTCATAATTAAACAATCTGTACCTACTTTTTCTTCTCTGTGGAAAGTTGATGCGATGTCCTTTGCAATTTTTTCAAATTCTTGTCTTTAGAGTTGCTTAGTTTTCAGTTTGTAGTACTGTACAACTAGTTGTACTAGTTGTTTTTGTTGTCTCTGGTTGAGAAATTTGTTTTTATCTAAAATAGTTTGTCCAGCTAAAGATAAAGATAAGGACAAAATATCCCTTATTGGCTAAATTGCATTAAATTATTAAAAAAGTCCATCGTTTGAATTTAATACATTCAGTTATGTTTGTTGATGAGCCAGATTCTCCTGATGTGTCTTCTGTGCTTTGCAATAAATTAAGCGAACTATTATGTTTACCCAAGTCCGTGGTGCTCCTCTCGCTGGTGCTGCATTGTAAAAACTAAAACAAATAATTTTATAGTTTTAATGAAATTGAAAAAGTAGGCTCAATGATGAATACAGTCACCGCCTAAAACAAAAACCAAAAGACTAAGAAGTTAATTTTCTCATTTCGCTCAGTTTTCGAATTATAATTTTTGCTCATGTTTTTGTGTTTTGTAAATTGCTTTCATTTTGCCGAACTACAACTGATTCTAAACGTTTTTTTTTTTTTTTGATGAAAATACAAAATTTTTAGAATCGATTCAAGATGTAGCAATTTAATTGAATTTAAACCCAAATTCATATCTCATAAATTTTACTATTAAGAATCATCTCAAGAACACAATGTTTTTGTTGAGATGGTGAATGTGGGACCTTTATCATAAAAAAAATTATTGATTATCTACTTATTTGTATTTTTTTCCATTTAAACAATTCGTCTTCGAACTCCAACTGCAGCCCAAGTTCACTATCCGGAAAAATTTTCGATAAATGTTCCGACCTGAGTAGGAGTAAGCTTCTTTTTGGTGACCTTTGTAATTATAAAAGCTGTATGTTAGCAATTAACAGCCTCCTCGACATGGTTCACCTTGCCGCGGTGAGGAGGCTTACGTTTGGATCTTCAGCTGACCAGTTGAGGATTTTCTTTCTTAAATCCTCAGCTGATCGGCTGTAGATTTTTGACAAACTAAGAAACCCAAACCAATGACAAACCATGACAGATACAACAAAAACAGGAACAAATTTAGCGGGGATATACGCTACAGTGTCGGCAGAAGTCACGGCTGCCGGCGAGGGCTTGGCTTCGCAAGAAGGTGAGTCGCCAGTGACAAACAACACACACACTTTAGACAAAAAAGACAAACCAGTAACAATGACTGACGAGGAAGAGGACCTACTCCTCAACCCTTTTGCCAACCTCGGAGTTGAAGATGGGGCCAGCGTCGGGACGGTTGACAGTGATGGTGACAGCATCATTGACTGCTGTTCCGTCACCGGCTCCAATCTTTCCGCACTGTCAACCTCTTCCAGGCGGAGTAAAATCTCCAACTGTAGGAAAACAGTCAAGAGACTTGGTGAAAGGAGTTGGGATGAACTGACAGACACAGAACGCACACGACTGCACAACGCTCGTAGGTTTCTGCAGAAGAAGCTCCCAATGGAGAATGGGCCATCTGCCCATACATCGGCGGGGGTTTCTCCTGTAGAGATCATAAGCGTGAGTGTATTAATGGGACCGCCTGCTTCGAGTGTTGGTAAAACCCATACTGGAAAAAGGACTGTCTCCTTAAACGACAAGGACCAACAAATACAAACCTCCGGAATATTGGACTCACCTGCCAGACGTTGCGTGGAGAATTCCTCTACTCCGGGTCTGGTGGGTGATAAGATACCCCCGGGAGAGGTAGGTGTGGAGGTGACGCACATGGGAAACATCCAGGGCCTTAGCCCCACATGTAACCTTGGTGCGTCTACCTCTTCACAACCTAGACGATATGACGAACGGAAGGACCCTGTAAAGAAACGCACCACTTAGCTTCCTGTCACACCGTACAGACGTTGCATGGAGCCTTTTGCTCCTACGGGCCTGTGCGGTGAGAGGGCGGCCACTGGTGAGGTTGAGAGTAGTGGGAAGCACACGGGAAACATCCTGGGCACTGGCCCTACATGCAACCTAAATGTTTCCTGCTCCCCTCGACCAGGTAACTGCATGGGGAACTCAACAATTGAAAGCGACCCAACTAACAAGACTGTCGTGGAGAATCCTACCGCGCAACGCAACGCAAAGCCAGCAATGCAACGCAAGGTAAAGAGACTCCTCGGCGACAAACAGATACAACGCCGACAATTACGGAACGCTACGCGGATTGTCTGGATTCTAGCAAACAAAAACCCTGAAACCCTAACGGCTAAGGAACGGCTAGCTCTGGACAGATCCAGACAAAGATTACTGACAATACCAAAAACAATTGACGAACGCGACAATCCGAGTCCTAGGAGTACCGCATTAGGAGTGTCTAAGAAGAGCCCCGTGCCCCTCACTGACCCACCAGCTCATACAGGTACGTCCAAGCGAGCGAGGAAAGACATGCACTCACCAACGAACGTATCACCGACGAACAGGAAGAAAAAAGCCAAACTTTCTAAGGTGTCTGTAGTAGGTAGACAAGTCGCCGTAGTAGACTACGGTAATCCTACACGGAAACTAACGGAAGACCAATGGCAATTAATCGAACTTCGGATCCTTGAGAAGGTAAATGAGGCTATCGTCAAGAGCCGGCCACCGCCACTCTTCGGTACTCTCGGCACCTACCAAGGATTCAAAATGCTGACATGTGCTGACACATGGCTTCAAGAATTTGTCAGTAAAACTGAAGCTCCCTGGCCAAACGCTGACCTTCGCCTCATTGGGAGGAAGGAAATTGGTGAACTGTCAAGACCTAGAGCAAAGCTAATTATGAAGGGACCGCTCATCCCGAGGGATCGAATTGAAAGATACCTCAGGTCACTCAATACTGAACAGCTTAGTCAAAACTGGGAGGTAGTGGAGATGGGTCAGAAAACTAAAGATGGCACTGAAGTGGTTGTGATCTTAAATCACAAATCAATACCGCTGCTCAGAAAAATTGATTTTAAGGTACGCGTCGGTACAAACCGATGCAGACTGCGGCTGATAGACAACAAGAAGAAGGTAAATGGGGGGGAGAAAGGTATAAAACAATATGAAAATAATACAAATTAATCTCCAACACAGTAAAGCGGCCAGTGCCAACCTAGTCTACCTCATGGAGGATAGACAAATAGACATTGCCCTTATTCAAGAACCCTGGATTGCAGGTGGCAGAATTAAGGGCCTTCACTCAAAAGAACTCACGCTGTATAAGACCACAAACGTAGGTATTAACAGTGGTATTAGAGCTTGTATCGTAGCTAGAAAACAGATTAATCTCTTTCTTCTATCTACATACAGTTGTTTAGACCAATTGACGGTCAAAATTGATCGAGCCGGGCTCCCACCACTAGTTATAGCATCATGCTATATGCCGGGTGATGGAATTGAAGGACCACCGGCTGAGATGACAAAGCAACTCATTGCACGTGCTGCACTGGAGAAATGGGACGCTGTTGTAGGCTGTGATGCCAACGCGCACCATTTGCAGTGGGGAAGCACTGATATCAACGAAAGGGGTGAGTAACTATTTGAATTTATTATTGAAAATAACCTTTTGGTAGCGAACAGAGGGAATGAGCCCACTTTTGTCACCAAAACTCGTAAAGAGGTACTTGATGTAACTTTATTAAATAACTCAGATACCATATTTATAGATCAGTGGAAGGTATTAAAAGAGGAATCATTCTCTGACCATAAACTCATAGAATTCTTAATACCTGACACCCCAGATCCTCACAAACCTTTTAGAAATCTCAGACGAACAAACTGGGAAATTTTTAATAGGGAGGTAGAAACAGAATTACGAAAGCTAAATACTGATGCGTTACAAGAAACCGAGATTATTGAGAAAGCTACTGATAGCTTCACTGAAATTCTCGGTAAAGCATTCGAAAAAGGATGTCCATTAAAACCAGGGGGACAGAGTAAAAAGAAACCACCCTGGTGGACAACTGAACTTGGCAACATCAGGAAGGAAACAAGAAGACTTTTTAATGTTGCCAAGCGCACAAGATCAGATAGTGACTGCGAAACTTACAAATCTAGTCAAAAGAAATTCAAGATGGAAACTCAAAGAGCCAAACGGAGCTCATGGAGGAACTTCTGTAGTCAAATTGAGAGTACCAACGAATCAGCGTAAATCACCAGGTTTGGATGGTGTCTTCCCCATGATGCTACAAAAATGTGAAGACCATGTAATCCCACACTTAAAAAACATATTCCTAAGTAGCCTTAAATTAGGATATGTGCCGAAGGCGTGGCGAGAGGTCAAAGTGGTATTCATTCCAAAAGCTGGCAAGCCAAGCCACACGACCGCTAAAGATTTTAGACCCATTAGTCTCACGTCTTTTCTCTTAAAGACATTAGAAAGATTGATTGATATATATATACGCAACGCACTGAGCCCGGCAGTCATATCTCCAGCCCAGCATGCTTATACAAAAGGTTAAAGTGTTGAGACAGCACTACACAGTGTCGTCAGCACAATTGAATAAACGCTCAAGGACAAAGAATACACCCTTGCTGCCTTTCTAGACATTGAAGGAGCCTTCAACAATGTTCGGAACGAGGCGGTGGAAGGAGCGATCGTGAATCTTAATATGAAAAACGCTATCATCAGATGGATAATGTTCATGTTGAAAAACAGAGAGATCAACTCAGAGCTAGGAGGAGTGCAAATCAAAGTATCTACTTCTAGAGGAACCCCACAAGGTAGGGTGCTTTCTCCCCTTCTCTGGACACTCGTGATGAACACAGTTCTTGTGAGACTAAGATACAGTGGAGTCAAAGTAATTGCATATGCAGATGATATAGCATTACTAGCGACAGGCAAATTTCCCTCCACAATTAGTGAACAAATAGAAAATGCCCTATCAATAGTGAATACATGGACAAGGAATTGTGGACTTGCGGTTAATCCGCAAAAAACCGAACTAGTCCTTTTCACGAACAAACGGAAAATACCGACTTTCAAGATTCCTCAAAATCTCCGATCACGCAAAATACCTTGGTGTAATCTTGGATAAGAAATTGAATTGAAGTCGCAACGTTAAAGAAAGAACTAACAAAGCCATGTTTGCATTCTACTCCTGCAACAGGATATTTGGTAAAACCTGGGGACCTCGCCCAAAAATTATCAGGTGGATGTATACGGCGATAGTTAGACCTGTACTGTCATACGGTAACGTAGTCTGGTGGAATGCGCTCGACAAAGTTACTAACCTTAAACTCATGACCAAGGTACAAAGAATGGCATGTATTGGAATCACTGGGGCTATGAGGTCCACCCCCACAGCGGGCTTGGAAGCTATACTCAACTTAACACCCCTTGATTTATTTGTACAAGAATCGGCAGCCAAGAGCGCACTTTGGCTTAGCCAAACTAGTAGCTGGAAGCGCAGCGCCATAGGACACGCGCAGACTCTGCAGAAATACACGGGAAGTATGGTATGCACTGACTACATTACACCCCGTTTAGACTTTCACAAGCCGTTCACGATCGCCTTACCAAGTAGAGAGGATTGGCAAACCAAAGAACCATCAACCTGCGAATCGATGAAAGCAATATATACCGACGGTTCCAAGATGGATACTGGTGTTGGTGCAGGCTTCTTTTCGGAAACTCTTGGACTAGCCAGCTCATTAAATAAATAAAATAAATCGGGTGGCACAACGGCTCATGAAGAACCAGGGCCTAGTGACTAACAACTCGCAACCATTCCTGTGTGCGCCTGTCGACAGGAATGGAAGGGACCTACAATTTTATGCCGAATCCGAACGGCTAGACGAGAAGCACTTATTCGTGACAAGTGATACTCTTGAAGGATTTGTCAATTCCTCGCAAGAGGCAGTAGCCCTGAAAAAAAACTTTTTAGTTTTTAGGTGGACGAGGCTGGGAAGCGAACCCAGACCTCCAGCGTGACAGTCGAACGCACTAACCATTACGCTACGGGCTACTCATTCAGACTTCCAAATTACAGCAGTGTCTTCCAAGCTGAAGTCCTGGCAGTGACGAAAGCTGCTAGACAGGTCTCAATGATGGCTATACCACAAGCGGATATCACCTTTTTCATTGACAGCCAAGCGGCAATAAAAGCAATTTCTGCCATTGAAATAAAATCGAAGCTTGTGACATGCTGTCGCGAAGAGCTAAGGGTTCTTGGTACACAGCACAACATACGACTCTGCTGGGTTCCTGGCCACAGTGGTGTCCCAGGTAATGAAAGTGCTGACGAACTGGCAAGAATGGGATCAGCACTTGATCTTAATCAAGCAGATTCAACTGTTCAAATCCCGCCCTGTAATCTTAAGGGGGTAATCGAGAGTAAAGTTCTAGCTATAACCAACAAGAGATGGAACTCACTCGATACCTGTGTTATAACTAGAAAATTATGGCCTTGTTTCGATAAACAAAAGACCGACAAAATCATCCACCTGGGAAAAAAGTCTCTATCTATTCTCGTGAGCGTTACCACTGGGCACAACCAACTGGGTTACCATAAGAAAAAGATGAGTCTCAGTATGGACGACTTATGCAGAGGATGTGGTGACGAAGAGATACATGAGGATACTCCACACTACCTTTGTCCTGCACTATGCCCTGCACTATGTCATCTAAGAAATAGGCTCCTCAGGAGACATTTCTTCAATGACTTAGAGGAACTATCTGACATTACAAGCAATAACATGTTAAAATTTATTAACGCTACAAAATGGCTTGACAATTCATAAATACAGGTAAACAAATTAGTCAGATACACCAACCCACTGATCTATCAAACTCAACCGCCAGACGTTGCATGGAACCATTGCTCCTACGGGCCTGGTGGTGGGGATGATTTAAACAGTAGAGGTAAAGAGAAGGGACCACGCCCTTGAAAAGACGATGGTGCGTTGACCTCTCCTCAACCTGGTGATTGTGCTTACGGGCACTTCTTCAGTAACCTGAAGACTAATCTGACTGAAATGGGCAGAGACGCATGCACCAACCAATGATCTATCAAGCTCACCAAGCGGACGTTGCATGGAGCCACTGCTCCTACGGGTCCGGTGATGATCTTTCCGGTGGGGGTAAATGAGGGGATCACGCCCTAAGAAGACAATGGTGCGTTTAACTCTGCTCAACACGGTGTTAATATGCCGTCAGACAATTCTTCAATACCTGGATAGCTTCACCGAGATAACTAGGCAGACACATACACCAACCACTGATCTTTCAAACTCATCCACCAGACGTTGCACGGAGCCACTGCTCCTACGGGCCTGATGGGGGGATGATTTAACCAGTGGGGGTAGGGGAGATCACGCCCTTAAAGGACAGTGATACGTTGGTCTCTCCTAAGCCCGGTGATTGTGCCGACGACGTAGGTTTACATGACAGAACGGGGTAGACGTAGACACCAACCACTAATCTATCAAACTCACTCACCAGACGTTGAATGGAGCCACTGCTCCTACGGGCCTGGTGAGTGGATGATCTATTCAGAGGGGGTAGAGGTAGAGATCACGCCCTTAAAAGACAACGGTGCGTTAACCTCTCCACAACCCGGTGATTATGCGCAAACAAACACTTCTCCAACACCTTAATGGGACCAACTTAACAAAGCTACCACATACACCAACCACTGATTTATCAAACCTACCCGCCAGACGTTGCATGGAGCCACTGCTCCTACGGGCCTGGCGGAAGAATGATTTACCTGTTGGGGATAAGGGAGAGGCTCACGCTCTAAAAACACTATGGTGAGCTGGTCTCCCGTTGCCCGGTGATTGTGTCGACGGACTCTCCTTATCTGCCCCAACTGGGCAGTCGCTGGCACCGACCACTGATTTATCGTACCCAGCACCAGACGTTGCATGGAGCCACTGCTCCTACGGGTCTGTTGTGGGGTTGATCAATCCAGTGAGGGTAAAGGAAAGGGACACGCCCTTAAAAGACAATGGTGCGTCAACCTATCCTCAACCCGGTATTTACACAGCGACTGACACTCCTTCAATCAATTTGTAGACGACTTTTCCAAGCTTCAGCTTGTAAGAACGGTATTGACGACCTCTGCGGGCTATGTCATTGGATTTATCATAGGTTTTTTTTATGTGGATTAATCCCCAGGGTATCACAATGGATCTACACTGATCTAAGTGTGACGGTAACAAGATCAACTGTCAGCCTACTAACCTTACCTAACCTAAACCAAGGATAGTAACTTTAGATAACGAAAACACCTTTGTAGCAAAGACATTAAAAAACTTTTTGTCTAATAACAACATAGAAGTACATTACAGAACAGCCAACAGACATACCGGTAATTCGGATATAGAGAGATTTCATAGCACCTTAAACGAAAACCTCGGAATTTTAACTCAAGTATAAAAAACAGACGATCCTTTCCCATTAGTAGATCAAGTTATAAAAACTCATTCAATCTATAATACGACAATACACTTAACCACGATCGGAAGACCCATCGACATTCATCTAAATAAATTAAATAACGAAACCATCTACAAACAAATAGAAACAAAGAAAGAAAAAGTATTGAATAAAATAAACGAAAAAAGGAAGGATGCAGAGATAAATGAAGAATTTATTAAAACAGCTTCACAAGATAGGATACAAAATAAAATTACCCCTAAATATAAAAAAGCAAAAGTAATTAATCAAAGGGCACGGTAGTGCCCAGCCAAGTTCTGGTACTACACCCTTTTTACATGATCAAACTCAGGCGATTTTCGACCCCCCCCCCCTCTAACGTCAGTGCCAATTAAGCCAGAAACTTCAAACTCACAGCATTTGCTAAGCTCACCAGGTTTAGTCAACCCACCAAATTTCAACTCTTTAGCATCAGTGGTTCCCAAAATATAAGACTGCAAAATTTGCAAAAACCGTAACTGACTGACTCACTGACGGATCATCAAAACTATGGAGCACTTCCCGACATCGTAGAATCTTGCAATTTCACACAACGGTAGGCAAATCGAAGATTAAAGATTTTCCATTCAGGGGGCGTGGTACCCGCCCATTTTCATAGAATTATATAAATTATTTAGAGCACTTCTTATGACGTAGATTAATAAAATTCAGTACAGCGGTAGGGCTTAAACTGGAGGCAAGGGAAATATTTTAAAGTTTGAGATCTTACATTCAGGGGGCGTGGCATCTGCCCATTTGAATAAGAATTGATATCAATTATGAGGAGCTCTTCTGATTGTCGTAGAACGATCAAATTTGGTAAAACGGTAGGGCTAGAAGTGGAACAAATGCAACATTTTTAAATTTGAGATTATGCATTCAGAGGGCATGGCATCCGCCCATTTTCGCAGAATTTATATCAATTAAATTGAGCACTTCTGTCTGTCGTAGAATTATGAATTTTGGTACAGCGGCAGAACTTGAACTGCAAACATTGGCTAAACTCTTAAATTTGATATTTAATATTCATGGGGCGTGGTAGATCATGTGGTCAGTACAAAGGAGATATTGGAAAATTTTGAGTTATTTTGAGTTTATAAAAAGTAGTGAGATCTAAAAGTACGCCAAGTTCTAAGTTTATTAATGTTAAATATCAAATATTTTAAGTGGCGTTATATGGGAGAACCTTAAAATTATTAGAGAAATCTGTTATTTAATGATTACTGACATAAATTGAGTTAGTTTGCTTGGCAAGTTTCCTTTTCAAAATTGAGTAATTAGGTAATAAAAAAAAAACTTGCCAAGTAAACCAACTCAATTTATGTCAGTAATCATTAAATAACAGATTTCTCTGATAATTTTAAGGTTCTCCCATATAACTCTACTTAAAATATTTGATATTTAACATTAATAAAATTAGAATATTTGATATTTAACATTAATAAACTTAGAACTTGGCGTACTTTTAGATCTCACTACTTTTTACGGTTGACTTGTTACGCAAAGATTTTTGTATATAGAAGAACTTGGATACTTTTTTATCATTTATGTTTTTGTTGTTAAATGTAACAGAAAATATACGATAGAAGAAGGGAACCCTTTTCAAAAACAAGCTAATCGTATACTCCATAAAGATCAGTTTCATAAAGAAAAAAAATTCAAGAATGAAACGATTGATTTCAGGTCTAAATTAACAACCGAAACGAATTTCTCAAACCAAGCAACTATGGGAACAACAAATGAAGACACTAATTAAAATAATAATTCTCGCAACTTTTATTACAACAATAAAACACAAAAATTACAAATAACAAACTTAAATCACGGTAATGGTTTTATTAATTTACTACAATTAGGAGAACAGAATATTATAGAAAATTATACCAAAATTCTACATATAATAAACCTCACAAATTATGAACAAAATATAAAATTGTTAAAAGATAGCGTTAGCGTTAGAGAACTTTCAGAACTAGATAATGATATTAACAATTTTTCAGAACATAATCAAGAAATTATAAATATGATGATCCACTGTATGAAAGAATTTGAAACTATTATTCCCCATCAAAGACACAAAAGAGGACTAATAACTATAATAGGTTCAGAAATGAAATTGCTATACGGAACAATGGACGACTACGATCGCCTAGAAATTGAAAGTCAAATTAAAGTCATTGAAACAAATACCCATCACTCAATTACAAACTTAAATCAACAAATAAAAATTAACGACCATTTTTACAATCAAATTAGAACCTTTACAGAAACATTTAATTTCAAAGCCAAACAGATATCTGAAACCATTAAGAATTTAACAAAGCTCACGAATATCTAGAAATTTATAAATTTAAACTCGAAATGGAAATGAAAGAAAATATTAGATACATTTTAAACGATATAGAAAAAATAAAAGAAATTATATTAACCTCAAAACTAGGAGTCCTGAGTAGAGACATATTAACGGAAAAAGAAATAATTGAAAACAACATCAAGTTAGAAACCCTTGAAAAGATAAAACTTAATATTGCTCTTTATAATAAAAACATAATTTTTGTCATACAAATTCCAAACTTTTCAGATGAAGTTTACGAACTTATATATGTTCAACCAATACCAAACGTTGATACAAAATTTCAACTAAAAATAAATCGAAACTTGTATTTAGCAAAAGGAAATTTATAATAATACATATGTACCTTAAGAAATATTTGAAATCAATAAAATATATTTATGAAAACAAAAAAAAATGCAATCTAGTTGAAAATAATAATGAAGTTGTATTAGAAATAGGAAACAATAATATTGTAATTATTAATTCTAAGATTGAAAAAATGAATCACAACTGTAAAAGTCAAGAAATAACAATCCAAGGAAATTATCTGATATCTTTAGGAAATTGTTACGTAGAAATTAAAAATAAAACATATAAAAGAAAGGAGTATAAAAATGAAATATTAAATATGAATTATCCAAAAATAAATGACATAACTTTTGAAAAAATCCATTTCCAAAATATAGAAAACATAAAAGAAATTAAAGAATTAAAACTAGCTCATAAAGAAACAAAAACAACTTTATGCCTTATAATTGCAATAATAATTTTATTGATCATTATATACATAATTTTAAAATACAACAAGAACAAAACTAAAATCAATGTAAATCTTCCAAGTGTCGCTTTCCGACCCATAGGAGAATCTTTGGGGGGAGGAACTATAACAGAGATTTCTTGTGCGCCCCCACAAAATAATTTAGACTTTAAATTCAATCGCAAATAATACGATTGAATTACAAACAGAGATAAAAAGACATTAATGTATTATAAAAGGGTTTGCCTGACAAAGAAAACTTTTAGTTTTAAGACAACCACGTATAGCCGAAGATTTCCCCCGACCAACGGTAAGGGGTCTGACGCTAAATAAAGAAACATTTTCAAAAATTAAAAACGGATATTTTTATTTTACCCTGTTCGAAAGAACAGGAGATGTGTTTTTTTGAATGGTTAACTTATACTCGAATATAAATATTATTCATTTTTTTTTTTTTTAAAGCCCACGCCTCTTTCCCCCCCAGATACCGCACGCGCTGGGGTCCATTTTCACCGAGTACGACAGCAATTACGATTGCAAGTCATATCGGCACTTATATTAATTATTTGATGTAAGATAATAATATAAAAAAAAAATCGTTACTTAGTTATGTTTAACAATAACACAGCAACTTGTCTTACAGCGAAACGAGTAGGTATCAACGGAAGTTAAAAGAGATTAGGTCTGCTTAATGCAAGCAGTTGAAAAATTTAAAATTGAGAACAAAAAATAAAACTATTTAAAAAATAAGGATTATGAAATCAAAAAATTAAAATTATGTTTAGTTTACGTTATATTTAGTTTATAAACAAAATGCAACATTAAGAATAAAACAAAAAATTAAACCGATCACGACAGTGGAGCACTGGTTCGAAATAACTTTTTAAGTCCTATTTTACACATGTTAAAATCAATAGAGGAAACATTTAAATTATAGAGTTTACTCATTCGGTTAAGAGGTTCATGCATGCCATAATTAGTTCTATGAAAATTTACGTGAAAAAGTTCAAATTCTCGCAGGTGGTGAGAACCCCCGCGGTAGTTCAAGCCAATACAGGATAGCAAGTCAGGAGCATCAATTTGACCAGTAATAAGTTGATGAATAAATATTAAATCATTATTAACTCGCCTCTGATATAAGGTTTGGACCTGCAGAAGCTGGATCCTATGTTCATATGGTGGCAGATTATATGGATCAGTCCAGGGTAACCCTTTTAAAGCAAATCGAATGAAGTTATGTTGTATTGCTTCAATACAGTGTTTATGAATAACGTAAAAAGGAGACCAAACTTGTGAGGCATACTCAAGATAGGGTCGTACATAGCAATTGTATTTATAAGGAGAGGGTGACATACGGATCGTTAAATTCCTTAGCCCACCGTTTTATAAAACCAAGCATGGAACTTGCTTTTTTTACAATGTAATTAATATGCTCTGTGAATTCTAGATTAGAACTAAAGTGAACACCAAGGTCTTTGAAGCTTAGAACACGAAATAGTGAGTGCTCTGAAATGGAATAATTAAAAGCACTCGGTTTCGTTTTCTAGAAAAAGTAATAGTTTGGCATTTAACTGGGTTAAGGGAAAGACTGTTTTTGTCACACCAAACATTAAAATTGTCAATATCTGCTTGCAAGAGAATGCGATCACTGTTAGAATTTACTGTTTTAAAAATTTTCATATCATCAGCATATATAAGAATATCACTATGGTGTATACATGATTTAACATCATTTATAGTTAGAATGAATAGAAGTGGGCCAAGATGACTTCCTTGAGGTACACCCGAGTGAGCATTGAATGAATCTGAAAGACAGTTTCTAAATTTCACCTGGTAAGATCTATTTTCAAGGTATATCGGTTAAACTAGCTGACTCGATGACCGACCTGATTGATCTGTGAAATGCGAAGCGAATGAGTTGATAACGGGACAATGTGCTTTGATTTTATCAGATGGTTGCAAATTTAATTGCATTGTTGTGAATTCGACAAAATTGGATGTTGAAAGCACAACTTTGTTTTGGATTTGAGATGTGCGGTTGTCGATTTGATTGCCTGGTTGTGAATTCAACAAAATTGGGTGTTGAAAGCACAACATTTTTTAGATTTGAGATTTTTGGCTGTCGATTTGATTGCATGAAAGCACAACTTTTTGTGCATTCAATACAAAGATTATAGATTTTAGATTTTTTGCTGTCGATTTGACTGCATTGTTGACAATTCAACAAATTTGGTTGTCATTTTTGCATGTTTTTGTACTTTCGATAGATTTTGGTTGTAAATTTGAGACACTTGGGTGTGGATTTCACAAATTGACAACCAAATTTGACAACACGTTGTGAATTCTACAAGAAGAAATTGCTATCATTTTCACAATTTTGTTGTAAAAATGATGGCAAATCTATAAAACCAACAATTAATTGAATGAAATTGATCACAGATTCTGTTGAATATACAAATTAAGAGTTAGTTGTAAATTTGATTGCAACTTCTTGTGAAATTTACAGCCGAGATTTGTTTGGGTGTTGTTATATAAGTTAACAACAGCAACATCCAGATAATTAAATATTAAATTTCCATCAACTTCCCACAATATGTTCCGCCGCATCAGCAATGTTCCCGTTTCCCTGGTTCACACAGTGATCATCGGACACATCCGCGCATGCAGCCAGCGACCGAGGTGTGGGAAATGCAGTCTTGCATTTTTATTATTGTAACAATTAAATTAATCAAATAATGTTTGTTCAAAGTTTAGTTCTAAGTCAACCTCCAAATTGTAAACACGTTGTTATTCAATAAAGAAAAATATTTTTTTTTAAAAGAAAACTTATCGTATTTGAATAATTGGCGCCCAAGCAGGGACGGTACTGTGTTGAAAAGTGATTTAAGCGAGAATATAAAAACAAAATATAATAATATTAAAGTTGAATACGCGACTGTAAAAAGGTGTGCGATAAAAGTAAAGGAAGAATAACCACGTAACTAAAAAAAAATAGAGTACCTACCTAATTTTTTGAAAAATAAAAATAAAAGAAAAAGTGACATTTAGTTTAATGAACTGAAGGAGTTTAAAGTTAAAACAAAGTGAAAGCAGAAACTAAAGGAAGAGTACCCGAGTCACCGTGGGACCTGAGAATCCCCACAGGAAAAAAATGAGTAATACTCGACCGGCGCAGTACTGCAGCATGAGAATTTATTTTTGTAAGCATATTATTACAACATTATTATTAAACATTAAAAGAAACAAATATTTAAAAGTTAAAAGAAAAACATTGTAAGAAAATATTACTAGAATAAAGAAAAAAGTGAATTAGAAAGAGAGAAATTAATTTTAACCAAATCTAATTAAGTAGATATTGATTTTTTTTTCGGAACTGACGACTTAGAACTCACCAATACCGTTAATTAAATATTAACCGCCCTTCCTTTCCCTAAAATTTCCTAAACAAAATTTTTTCCCAAATAAACAAATTATAATTCATTACCAAAATGGTCAACCCAGGTGTTCGACAACCTCCTTTAAATCAAATACCTCACCCACCACCACGAAATCCTAACGCACAACAGGACATGGCCGATTACATTAACCAAGTGATCGCTGATGCCTTCTTCCGAATGAAAACTCCATCAAGAGAATCTGACAGCTTAGATCAAGCAACTGACGTAGGTCAAGCCAGGAACCTAAACGGTTTAGAAAAAATACCTGACGTAGTTAAAAGACTGCGACAATTTTCAGGCGAACCAGGAGAATTAAGCTCTTGGAAAGAGAGCGTCGATAGGATTTTAAAATTTACGAACCTGTCCGTGGTTCACCCAAATATTTTGGCATCCTGAGCGTTGTCCGAAATAAAATAATCGGGCAAGCGGACATAGTACTAGAATCTTACAATACACCGCTAAATTGGGTAAAAATATCAAGATGTTTAATGCTACACTATACCGATAAAAGGGACCTTGGTACTCTCGAGTACCAAATGATAGTTTTGGTTCAGGGGAATCAAACAATTCCTGAATTTTATCAGCAGGTCTACCAACATCTTTCTCTTATTTTGAACAAACTAGCTTCTATGGAATTAAGTACTGAGTCACTCATTACCGCGACTAGTGCATATAGAGACAAGGCATTAGACACCTTTATACGTGGTCTAAAGGCAGATCTCCCGCGGCTTCTTAGTATAAGAGAACCAAACGATCTTCCTCAGGCATTGCATCTCTGCCTTAAATTAGACAATGTGAATTTAAGGACGAATTATGCAATGAATAACCAAACCACTTTAAGGAAATCTACCTTTCAACCACCTCGTCCACTACCCTCACGTCGGCAAAACCCTCCTCATAATACACCGACTTTAGGAAATAGGTTCATACCCCAACTTTATCATAATCCCCAACCATGACCTTACTTCCAGCCACATCAACCCCCGAACCGATCTTACATTCCTTTACAGAAAAATTCCCATCCTTTCCAACATAATCAAAACAATTCCTACAACCAAAACCCCTTTTATCCTAGAAATCTCCCTCCAAAACCATAACCAAGGCCTCAACCAACGTCAGTTGACATGTCCTCCCGGTCGCAAAAGGTTAATTACCAGAACAGAACAAGATATCAAAACCCTGCATACAAGCGGCCTAACTCTCAACAAATTCACACTCCACACAAACAGCAAAGACTCTACCACCTCAAAGCATGACCCAAACAACGAGGAATACAGCGAACGACAGCAATACGAAGACTGCGAGAACCCCCCTTTCCAAGAATACCTTGACGAATACGTCGAACTTCAAGAAGATGTACAGGTTGAACAAGCCCAACCAGAAGAGGTTCTTTTTTTAGACTAAATAGCTCTTCACTCCCGTATTTCGAATTCACGGCGAAGAGCGGAAAAATCTTTAAATTTTACTCGATACCAGATAGAATAAAAACTACATACAATCACGTTACATCCGAAACCACATACCCAATAAAAGCATATTTTTTGATAATTCCGTTAGTGTTAACTCTAAAAAAAAAGCCATCATGCTGAATTAGAACTTTTCGTTCCAAATATTCCCAAAATCAAATATTTTATCCTGCCCGGCCTAAAAACCTTTGATGGAATTCTGGTAAATTATAGCTTGAAAGAACTGAACGCTGTCATTCACACGAAGGACAACTTTTTTGTAATTAATAACGACGTTAAAATTCCTCTCAAACAGCAAACTTCTCAGGCAGTTAATTCAATACTAAGTGCCAAAATCTTTCATTTATCTCCTAATCAATTCAATCAACTTACTCAAATTTTCAACAAATGCCCGAACCTCTTTGCTGACCCTGATGTGAAATTAACTTACACTTCGGAATTAAGGGTGAAATAAGAACTGTAACTTACGAACCAGTTTATTCAAGAGCATGCCCATACCCTATGGCTCTGAAAGGAGAAGTCGAGTCTCAACTCAACGAACTCCTGAAGAACGGAATTATTGGACCATCGCGGTCCGCATATAACATTACAGGAAATTAAATCTTGGAACTACAGCAGAAAAATATCCAATTCCTGAAATAAACGAAGTTTTGTCAAATTTAGGCAAAAACAAATGGTTTACAACAATCGACCTTAAAAGTGGATTTAACCAAATCCCTTTAAGGGAATGCGATATTGAAAAAACTGCATTTTCCGTAAACAACGGAAAATTCGAATTCCTAAACTTTAACCAAGTAGTAGCCCGTAGCGTAATGGTGAGTACGTTCAACTGTCACGCTGGAGGTCTGGGTTCGCTTCCCAGCCTCGTCCACCTAAAAAACTAAAAAAAAAAAGTTTTTTTTCAGTGCTACTGCCTCTTGCGAGGAATTGACATATCCTATAAGAGTATCACATGTCACGAATAAGTGCTTCTCGTCTAGCCGTGCGGATTCGGCATAAAATTGTAGGTCCCTTTCATTCCTGTCGATAGGCGCACACAGGAATGGTTGCGAGTTGTTAGTCACTAGGCCCTGGTTCTTCATGAGCCGTTGTGCCACCTGATTTATTTTTTTATTTTATTTAACTTTAATCCAAGGTAAGCAAAGCAGAAAAGTTTAATAAGTTGGTGGTTTCATAAACCACCATAATCTTGTTATTATAAAAAAATGGTTATAAAAACAAGATTATTATTATTATATTATTATTATTCCAAGAAAAGAAAATTATCCTAGCATTTTTTTTTAATATTCAAATAATTGAAAAAATTTTAACTGTTTTCGTAAACCAACAACAAAATTGTAAATATTTTTTTAATGCTCGTAAAAACTTTAAAGAATTTGCATCTCAAAATTTTCAAAAAAATTGTTTTTCCGATTTCCGAATTTTTTTTTTGAAAAATCGATTTTTCGAGATCATTAAATTTTTTGAAATTAAATTCGTATGTGTATAGGTTTAAATAATTACTTATGATTGGGTTATACATTGTTTTCTTAGAAATGTTTTTAAATTTTATTAATTTTAACATTACATTATTGAACCATTAAAATACATCGTCAATACGTCTATGTCTAGCTATGTACATTCTGACTGTTAACATGCAGGAGCAAGTTCGTGAGATCCAAGCGTGCATTTTATTGTTCTAATACTCGAAAAAGGGCTACCCAGTGAAATACTTAAAACACAAAATCCTGAACGAATTGAACATTTTTGTCTGCTTTGCTTTCGAAAATACCTTTTAAATGTTAAAACACATGCACTACTAACTATCTTTTATATTGTACAAAAAAGACAAGTAGCAAACACATTTCTCCCTCAAGGCTCAGAGGATCCTTTTGATTCAGGAGAGAGTTGGCAATGTTTTCAATCTTATGACATGAGCCGAGAACCTGCCGTCTGTAGGCCTAAGCGTAACATGAATATGAGCACAATGAAGATGAGGTGCCACACAACAGTTGGTTGTCGGTAAATTTGATTATGGCCTTAAGAGTAAACACAACACAATATACCTTTCTCTCTGTGGAACGTTGACGTAACTATTTCAACGACTACGGTGACGTTAGCACCGAACGAAGCACCAGTCAGACAGACAATTTATATAAAAAGAACACAACGAGTTGGCCAGGGAAAAGTGGAAAAGATTGAAAGTGGACAAATTAAGTGTTACCATCACACAGACCGAGAAGAACGTCAATTTGTGGTACAGGAACTATCCCCAAGGATCCATTAAAAGGAGAATAATAAAATTAAGGGAAGCATTCAGAGTGAGTGAGAAATAGCTTATGGTTGAGGTAATTGTGAGCCTTGGGACCTTGAGTGGTGTGTCAAGTGGAAAGGTTTGTTTGACAACAATTATACAAGATATTCTTAAAAGTGAAGACAGTCCTTGATTTCACTGACAATATTTCACTGATTAGCCAAACCATAAAGCGAATATTATTTTAAGGGGCCAACTGTTCTTTTGAATCAAAAGCATCAATGGAACGGAATTGCTTAGGTATACTAAACCAAATTTTTGAAAAAAAAAGTTTCGAAGGGAAAAAGAAAAACAAAAAGGGAAGGATTTAAGAGGAGATACCGAAGCAAAGGAGAATGGGCAAAAATATATGGGACCTGGTCTACCTAGTGCCCAGAAACGAGACCTATGAAAATGATTAGGTACTACGGAGTGTGCCAACGTGTGAGTATTTTTTTGTTCCAAACAATGGGAGTTGGCTAAGATAACTGACCAAAAAAAATAAGAAAAACACTTTGCGAATTCGAATAAACATAGACGAATTGTTTTATATTTTGTAATATAAAACAGTCCCATGGTATAATAAAACACAGTCCATGACCTAAGTCCCATGGTTTACAGTTCTGTGTCCATATTCAAAAATGATGCTCTTGAACAAAGCTTTCTAACGTGGTATATCTCGATTGTGGGGACTAGACACACAATTATTCCCATTCATTTAATTCGCTAAATTGAATAAAAAAAATAGAATTTGCATACTGTTAAGTGAATTATTCGCCAACCATGATATTATTCACTATTATTAGCCATTAGTATAAAAGTTCCTTTATTTTGGGGTCTATTCAGTTCATCGAAAGTGACCAATCCTGTCATTTCAATAGAAAATTATTGCAATTAACTTTGGCTCTAATTGCAATTTTCGTTGCCCATGGTTTATAGCTTTGTGTCCATACAAAAAAATGATGGGCTCAGCTTTCCAACGATATATATCTCATTCGGGGGCACCATTAAGACCAAAATGCCCATTCTCCTTTGTTTTGAACCTCTGAATATCAAAATGCCCGGGCAAAGCATTCTACATTCGGGTATAGGGGCTAAAAAAGGAATCTCTAGGTACCTACTGACAGTATGTCGTAATTAGGCTCGAGTGTAAGAACTAAAGTTCATTCCTAGTACAAGTATTACGATTGAATTGTTTTAGGGAAGAAATAAAACTGTATATTTGACTAGAACACTATTTATAAAAATAACGGTAACAAAATGAAAGACAGGAAACATTGTGGTGGTATCAAGATATTCAAATGCTTCTGTTTATTTTTATCAGCCCCATAGCTTTTTTTTTTTTTTGTATTCTATCCAATTATAGAACCAAACGGATTCGACAGAACGGTGACCTCAAACTATTATATTAATCGGCATCTTTTATAAGTACAAAAAACCGCTAAGAAATCTACTTGCCCTAGACAGACCCACCAGTACAGCCAGCCAGGCAGCTTATGGAACTGGGTCTTGTGGACCGTGTTAACAATAGGTACTTGTATGTGCTATCAGAAGTGTTCCAAATTGGCATGTTTTGAATCACTTCCATTGAAATTGTTCACAATTTAATATAAATATTTAACTCAATTTAATTAAAAAATAAAACTATAACTTTTTTCCAAACAAACAACAAAATAATAGAAGCCCGAAGCTGAAGAAGAAAACATCTTTTCCCTTTCTCATCAAAAAATACATTTTCATTTTCGTCGCAATCGCAACTATAACATCCTTTTATACAAAGTGCCACACTAGACGACAAAAAACTCAGAAATTAAAACCGGAAAGATATTCTAGAATTGTTTGTGCGTGGAGGCATTAACTTATTTAGGTTCTACTACTTCTGCAACAGTTCACTGTCAAAATGTTAAAATAAGTTTTTCTCTTGTTTTTTTCTTGTTTCCTTCAAACGGCACACTCAGTCTCATATTTTGACTTCACTATTTCTCCCATGTTGCGTCTGATGTACTTGTATTTGTGTGCAATTAAGAGTGCTAAATGCTAAGTAACATAAACCCAAAATGGAGTTCGTTTGACGGGAGTTTATGTAGCTGAGAACTTACACAGACAAATTTATGGCAGATATTGTAAAAGGAATGCACGACACATAGGAGACTACAGCACACGACTTGAGCAAAGAGAAATTCCAAAGCATAACACAAACATATCCGGGTGCAAGATTTTAATTAGAATCGTTATAAATGTTTTTTTTTTTTTTTTTCTTAAATAGAATGATATAAAAATTGTATACAGTTGTTAGTTTTTGAGGGTTATTTTATTACTTGTTTTTGGTTTGATACAATTTTAATGAGCTGATTTTATTGTTGTAATGTTTTTTTTAAAATAAAATTATTAAATTGGTCTTTTAGGATTATTTTTAAAGACGGCTTTTCGGTATTGTGTATAAAATTTGCGTGGAGAAATTGTTTTTAAGAAATTATCAAAAACGTAAAATGAGATGGAAAAAATAAGGATTAGAAATTTCAACATTGCAAAAGACAATCTTGTGACGTTAAAATTCTTAGACACAGCTAATTAAGTCGGAACTGAAATCGCTATGAAAAATAAAACTGGACGAATGTGTCAATTTGGGATCTGTGAAGGAGTAACTTGAAGATGTAAATTTAGTTCAAAACTTTAAACATAGATACCTACATACATAATATGTATAGTATAGGCAAGATACATACATATATTACAGGTAATATCATTAGTATGTTCATTTTTGTTCAGTTCTGCGCATGTTGTCAAATTTCATAATCTTCGTTACCATTTAAGATAAGTACAAATAATGATAGTTATATAGCCTGTAAGATTATTTTATATTTGTTAATAATATTTGATTCATCAGCTTGATGAATAAATAAATAAATAAATAAATGAGTAGGTACATCGAGCGGAACATTCACCACAATACATAGTCCGTCGGAGGTATAAATTAGATTCCAGTTAGATACGTGTAGTTTTGTTCTTCATCTTGCTTTTCTTGCATTCGGTTCACGAGAAGATGGTATAGTTTGGGGTTTGTTCTTTTCTTTACTTATGTCCTGAAAACGTAAATTCAAACAAAATTTAAAAAAAAATATTCTCTTTTTGTGTTATTTAAAAAAGGAAACAAATGCATTTAAACGCATTGCAGCTAAAAACATTTGGCTCCCTTAAGGAATGTCGAAAAATGTGCCAAAAGCAGTTGAGAAAAATAACTTGAAGAAACAAAGCATCTGATTCGGAAAAAATCGGAAATCGACTGAATATATACCAACATCCATCATGAACATTTAGGTAGCTTTTAATCTTTTCTGGACTCAAGTATGAAATATATTTCTGATCTAGAATCAAATAAAAGTAAATAAATAAATAGGGTGGCACAACCATGGTTGCCACGTTGGTCATTTGTGACCAAATTTGGTCATTTTTCTTACGCTTGGTCACTTGGTAATTTTGTTCTCCGTCAGGTAATTTTTTTTATTGAATAAGAAGAAATATAAAGCACTCGACTTTTAATTTTCATATTCTCAAAATGAAGCGGAGTTTTTTTTCATGGCCTAATGTAAACGATGCATGTGTTAAATTGAACGCACTGCACTTCATTTATTGACAGATGGAAAGTTTGAAATATGTTTGTGTTTAAACGTTTAAGTATCTCTGTCTATTTGACTTGTTGGTTTTGTTAGTTCTTATTTTAAACAAAACATACAAAATGGATAGGTTATTAATAAGATATATTAATACATTTTTCTTGTAGAAATAAAACATTACTAAAGGTTTATTTTTGTCGTTACCACACAGCTCAGCTGCTGCTGAAAGAAAGTTTTAGGATTTAAGTTTAATTATAACTAAGTTAAGAAACAAACTTAACTTTGACACCATAAATAATATTATGTTGTCCAAAGAGATTCACGATGAAAAACGTGTAAGCTATAGCGTTTGGTGTGCAAAAAACCTTTTATTTAAATAAGTTGAATTTATGTACTATACGCAATTTCGTTTTAATTGATTTAAAAAAAATTGTGAATTACATATAAAATGCTTTGAAAAAATGTGATTTAGTGAATAAACCTTACCCTTAAACATTACCATTAAAGTAATTTTGTGAATTATGTTGTACCTTTTTGTTTATTTATTTTTGTTAATTTCTAATTAATTATTTATGATAATCAATGAAAATGTATGGCTAACTTTAATTTTCTGTGTGCTATGAAGTTTTCAGATTTTAATTATTTTGGTCACTTTTTACTCGTTTTGGTCCTATTTATTTTCAATTTTGGTCACAAATTTTATTTCCAAGTGGCAACCGTGGGCACAACGGCTTATGAAGAACCAGGGCCTAGTGACTAACAACTCGCAACCATTCCTGTGTGCGCCTGTCGAGAGAAATGGAAGGGACCTACAATTTTATGCGAATCCGAACCGGCTAGACGAGAAGCACTTATTCGCGACAAGTGATACTCTTGGAGGATTTGTCAATTCCTCGCAAGAGGCAGTAGTCCTGAAAAAAAACTTTTTTAGTTTTTAGGTGGACGAGGCTGGGAAGCGAACCCAGACCTCCAGCGTGACAGTCGAACGCACTAACCATTACGCTACGGGCTAGAATCATCTAGAATCAAGTGCGTTCTTTAATTGCCGACCCCTGCTCTAGAGTACTAGATTTCAAATTTATGGTAGATTTACATATTTTTTTATCTGGCTGAGTGCTTCAACTTCGGTAAGAGACACCATCAGGTTAAGCGTAAAAGCAATCAAATTCTAAAATGATATAACTCAATTTTGAAGTAAATGTGTATGCTTATAGATTTCATTGATTTGTATCCTTTTAAGGGGCAACTTTAGAAGCTTCAGTGATGATTATATTATTATAATTATAATAAATTTGCTTGCCAATGATGATTATTATTGTTTAGGATTTTGGTGACAAATTTGAGCTTCTAATTTACCGTTGTTATGAAGGTACAGTGTAAAAGTGCCTCTCGTTATCGATTCATTACTCTTGCGCTTATCGATTCATATGTTTTTTTTTCCGAATATTATAAAAACTGCAATTATTTTGAAACTTAATTTGTTGATCTAATTGCTTATTATTATCACAACTGATCTTATAAATTAATCAGAAAATTAGAAAGCAAAATCAAGCAAAATTGTCACATTATTTATTCCTTAATTTCAAGTGTACGCGTACATATGTATATGTAACATAGCTACCCATTAGATATATTCTAAGTGAGATCTCTTTTGTGCTTGTTACATTTAATTTTGCCAAAACCACACTCTTTGTTTCTGAATTAACTTTTTACTTTAACTTTAACGTCACGGAAATAGGTTTATTGTTTAAATATTCAATTTACATAGTTTATCGATTCCAATTGAAGGCTCTCATAAAAACATAAAACAAATTTCAGAAGGCTTTTATTTTAGTCCTTGGATCTAACAATTTTCATCTTGATTGTAACGTCGTCGTCGTTAATTTTTATTTTATCGACGAACGAATAATAAGGCTTATGCTTATTTTTTATTCCGACACGTTCGCACCTTAACCCTACTTAACTACATTTAACTCTTGATCCTTTATCTCCAATATCACCCTGGGAAGTGAACAAAAAAAAAGCAAAAGAAAGAAGTCCTAGTCAGCAAACCGTTTACAAAAATAAATTGTTACTCATACGCCATGGCGTATACCCAACAAAGTTGATTCAACCATTTCAGCCATAAAATTATCCTCGAAGAGAACCAACGACGCCAACATCGGAAACATGCAATTTGCAACACAACAGTTACAAATTCAACTCACTATTTGATCTCTTTCTCTCCAGAACATCGATAAATAAAATGACGTCCCTTGGAAGGGCCAAACAAAAAGAAAGTGTCTCCGTGTATTTTGCTTCTAAATAAAAAATAATAATAAAACCTTAACCGCCAAGCCGGTAAAAGGTCGACTCTGGACTCTCTAAAGCCATATCTCTTGTATATGACTTGCAGGTAGTTAAATGGAATTTCCTCCCGAATGACTTGAAAGTTTAGATACTTCATAGGGCTCGTATATTCTGCAGCATCGGTACAAAAACAAAACTCTCCAAAAGCTGCTATACATACAAGGATAAATAAATATGTTAACCGACAGAAATATACTGAACAGGTAAAATAGTAAAACCCAACAAAAACTCATTTATTGGCGTGTCTTTCAACTAAATGATGAGGGTTTTTTCATTTGCCTAGACATTTCTATTAGAAAAGCTTAGGAGAGCGGTGAGTTTGCAATTTGTTTATATAGTTCTTTAGAATCATTCAATATAATTGAGTAGTAGTAGTAGTAGTAGAGACGACAGGACAGAATTTCTTGTAAGAAATAACAGCAAAGGTGAAAAATTTTTGTGAACTTAACATTATTTGTCAATTCAATACACAAGGGCGCGATTAAGGATCTCGAGGTGGGTTCGTTTATTATTAAATTTTATTAACCCGAAATAAAGTGATTTTAATGTATTTTTAGGTAGTTTTCGGAAACAAAATATTTAAAATAATTTTTGCGAACAATTATTTCAGTTAATGAGTGTTGCTCTTAAAGTGATGGGCAAATACTAGGTAGGCAACTTTTAATTTTTTCAATGATCATTGGTTCATCGTTGAAAAAATAAAAGTAATTTTATGAGAAAAGGTGTGCCAAATTCAATTTCGTTTTACCTAAAAATAATTATTATGTCAATAAGCTTTACTTTGGCATCAAAATAATCATTTATTTTTTCTTCAAAATCACTCAAAATTGACAATTAGTATTTTCAATGATGGTTTTCAATGATAGCTATAACTGGGCCTTAAGGAAAAATTTCGTTCAAATGGGATACGCTTTTTAAATGAAATAAGAGGTAGATGGATTTTATTCAATTATTTCAAAGTTGTTACAAATCATTTTTTTTTTTTTTTTAAGTTAAGGCATGATAAAGAATATCGACTGCCGGAGTGACAATGTTATAGTTTTAGTTCGTTTTCTTTTTATATTAAATTACCCCCATATTAATAAACGGAGCTAGCGGCGAGTGGATAAGGAGTTAGATTTGCCATTTGCGAGCTAGCTAAACCAACAAGGAAGATGGTTTAGGCAAGGGTTAGATAAGAAAAGTAAATATACGGATATACGGTGGTGAATATGCCCATTTATGCAAACAACGACATCTTTTATTCTGCTATAACATAATAAATTAGTACTGAGTTGCGCGCCATCTTTGAACAAAAGATTAACTAATGTTATCAAATACATAAACCACTCTCATCGTTATCAAATGCCTAAACCACTGGAACTGCTATAATTATAATTGGTCGAAAGCTTTTGAGATACTTGTGGAGACTTGTGGAGGAGAAGCACATTCTAGTACCCTAGAAGATTCTAGTAGCTTTTTCTGGGATATAAATACACGTCCACCAGTTCGAAAACCTCAGTTGGATTTTATAAGCGAATGGATAAACGTCGTCGGTGTGAAAATGAATTAAGAGTTGCATACTTGTGCCTTATAATAATAAAAGTATTAGAAGTAAAGTAATTAAAGTAAAGAAAATGCGTTTTATTTTTGTAAAGTAATCGTTGTTCAGTTTGAATAAAAGACAAATAAGTTTAATTTGCGAACCCTTGGCAACAAGCGCAAATGCAGGGGGTTTTGGGGGTTCTAATAGCAGAATCCACAGCTGGATTGAGAATAGAAATTGAGCGTCTTACAACGCAATTATCCTCTTTGTGCTTCCGCGATAATATCGAACGATATAAAGACGTAAAAATAGATCCTACAATTGTAGGGGGAGAAGGGCTAGAAGTAGCCAAATGTTTACCTCAGTTTTGATAATTACGTCTCTTGGCGTACGGCATTGACAAATGCAATGCAAATTTACGATTCATGTAAGGGTGGCGCTAGGTATTATTCCGTAGTTAATATAGTTCAGAATAAAACAGTAGGCAAGGCAAATGACGTTTTGACAAGTCATGGAACACCTTTAAATGTTGACGATATTATAGGATGCCTTGATTTGACCTACAGTGTAAGAGACCGGTTCACATGTTGGACACAGAGTTAAGTAAGATGCGACGAGATAAAATATCCTTACAGGAATTCTACGATGAGGTGAATATTATTTTTTTTTTCTATATACCTTGGCCTGCAATAAATACATTGTAAATATGATTTGAAAATTTTTTGAAGTCGTTATTTGCCTGTGGGTGGTATTTCTTGTTGAAGGATGAATTGACGCTTTATGTTTAAATGGGAAGTTTTGGTTCTCTTTTAGGAGATTTTATTTTCTTGCGGTCGAATATGCCATTTAAGATGGAGGCAGAAAACACCTAGGTCAAAGGTGGAAGTGACCAGACCAGGAGGACGAGAGTGATGAAGACTAGGTAAGCTAGCAGAACGACGATGCCAGGCTAGGGGCTGCTGCGCGGATTTGGAGGACGCGGTAGCAATGGTGGTATCTTAGGATACATGGGTGGGCAAATCCTCCAGAGGGTCAACAACCACCTTAGACCCCCCGCCCTAATGGAATCACCCTCCAACACACACGCACACATACAGTTACACACACCGACATTGACAGACACTTTCACATTTACACACGTATCGACAATGCATTCTTACCAACACACCCACACACGCATACATTCCAACAAACATACCTTTACACACACATACCTTTACACACACATACCTTTACACACTTACACCGATATTATACACACACATACATTTACTCATACCTACCTTTCCACACATATCCATTTACACATACATATATTTACACAAACATACAATTACTCATACCTACCTTTCCAAACGCATACATTTACACACCCATGCATTTACACACCCACACGTTCACACTTACCTTCATTTCCACACACATATATTTACACACTGACACCCATGCACACACACACACACACACACCTACATTGGCACATACATACATTTACACCCATGCATTTACACACTCACACCCATACATACACACACACACCGTTTTTACGTTCCTACTTACACACGTCCCTCCCATTTTAGAGCGAATTCGGGCTCAACTATTTTGTTGATATGTAATATATATGTTAAATTTTAAATAAAAGATAAACTTTAATTAGTTCACTATAATTTATTAAATTTATTTTAAATTTTTAATAATTTTCACAACTTTATTTAATTTATAATAATAATAATATTTAGCGACTTACTTAAAAAAAACAAATTTCGCCCGATGATGGAGACACACTCCGAAACGCGTCGCTAAATATTAATATTATTATAAATTAAATAAAGTTGTTAAAATTATTAAAAATTTAAAATAAATTTAATAAATTATAGTGAACTAATTAAAGTTTATCTTTTATTTAAAATTTAACATATATATTAAGTACGCAACTTGGAGACAAGCACCCACCATAATACATATTTTGTTGAACCCAAAATGATCTTACACCTTCTCCGGCATGATGTTATTTCGTAACCACGGTCCAGGGCTTCGGTAGCAAGTACCCCCCCCCCCTTCCTACGAGCTAGGAGGTGCTAACGCTAGCATGCCAGCTACCGTGGCCTGGACACCCTCCCCTTTCTGCTGCCCAGATCAGCCTCATGTTCCTGTAAGCATGAGGGTGTAACGGTGGTAAGGAAAGGGGAGGTAAGGTAAGCTCTCCGCGGAAAGCCATATAGTCTCTAGTTTGGGAATCCCTGCCGACAACACCTTCGGTTCGTTACAACTAAAGTGATGACATAACTTATAAACAAAACAATTATGACTTACGGTCCTTGAACCGCTGGAACTAAGTGTTAAGCGGAGAGAGCGAGAAAAAGCGCACTACGAATTTTTGTTACAGGGTTAAATCAACCAACAAGTAACATAGTTTTTTCACTTAACCCCGGTGACCCTACAAACGCTTTTGCAAGGCACAAGAAATTGAAACAAACGAGAATCGTATTAGAAATCTCACCGAAAGGCCATCTTCCAGACATATTATTCCTAGATCTATACATCAAAAACCTAATTATAGATCAAATTATATTCCCCAAAACAATTTCATTCAAAACCACCGTTATCAACCAAGGATGGATATGGCGAGTGGGAATTTTGTGCCTCAACGACCAACCCAACAAAATAGGCCACATTGGCAAAGTCCAAATAATAATAATACGAGTAATAATAATTTTAGAAACGCAAATAACCATATATAAAGAGAACGGATAGTAAGTCGGGTAGAGTAGTCAACATCTTAATAGATACAGGTGCCACACATAGTTATGTAAAACCTGGATTATTTCCTAGTAAAATATTAGACATCCCTTCAGAAGTAAAAAGTGTTCATGGAACCACCATTATAAAAAAAATTCAAGAAATAAATATTTTAGGAGTCAAAGAAAATTTCTTTGAATTAAACGAGCTAAAGGATTATGATGCAATAATTGGCATAAAACTTTTGCGCAAAGTAAAAGGTAACATAAATATACGAGATTCGACATTAGAATATGATCAGGGCATATTACCCTTAGTGTTTAATGATCAATTCATTAATAAATTAGAGATAAATCTAGAAAACGATATTCATAAAGCAAATCTCAAAGAAATCTTAAGAACATATCAAGGAGTGGTTACGGAAAACCCAAACTTTGTGCCCTATAATACGAGCATAAAATTTAGCATAGATACTACAAATGATTCTGCCATATGGACAAAAGGTTATGCTTATTCACAATCTGTAGCCAGGAAATCTCCTTGCAAACAATATTATACAACCTAGCAGAAGCGCATATAACTCTCCTGTATGGGTTTTTGATAAAAAAGGTATCGATGAAGAAGGCTCAAAGAAGCATAGAATGGTAACAGATTACAAAAAATTGAATTCTTTCACTAAGACTCAAAAATATCTAATGGCTGATACATCAGTTATTTTAGCAAATTTAGGGAAGGCAAGGTTTTTAACAACCTAAGACCTTCAAAGGGGATTCCATCAAATCCGAATGAAAAAAGAAGATAGGGAGAAAACGGCATTTACCGTGAATAACGGGAAGTATGAATTCCTACGCATGACATTTCGGTTGAAAAACGCACCTGCTATATTTCAAGAAGCTATGGATGACATACTCCGCGAATTCATTGGCAAATTCTGCCACGTTTACATCGATGATGTTATCATTTTTTCGGAGAGTGAAGAAGACCATTTAGCACACATTGAAGAAATAATTAAAGCTTTAAGTGTTGCGAGCATGCGTATCTCTAGCGAGAAATCAAAATATTTCATGACGGAAGTTGAGTTTCTAGAATACAAAGTATCCTCCAATAGCATTAAAATGGATCCAAATAAAAGTCAATGCATAGAAGAATTTCCCCAACCCACGACTTTACGTCAACTAAGATCTTTCTTAGGATTGTCCGGATACTACCAGAAATTTTTTAACAAACTATGCAATGATTGCTAAGCCCCTAACAAAATGCCTTAGAGGAGAAAATGGCCGAACTGCTGAAAATAATAGTAAAAAAATATCACTCGACTTCGATAAAAAAGCTATTAAAGCATTTCAGACAATGAAGGATAAATTATGTGAGCAAATTACATTGAATCAACCTGATTTTAACGCTCAGTTTCAACTCACGACAGATGCTAGTAACTCAGCCATAGGCGCAGTACTTAGCCAATCAAACAAACCTTTTAATCAAACAAATCCAATTCCTGAAGAAGGAGGAGAGCGCGTACACGCAGATATATATTACTGTGACAATGCAACTTCTCTCACAATGGCAGATCCATTTTCTATATATTTGATAACTACCCAAGTAAATTCTTAAATAGAAGCGAAAGACAGAATGATATAATTATTACCAATATTCGGTAACGTAAAAACCCTAATAATAATTTCGTTTTGTTGAACAATTTTGAATTCAGATGCATCTAATACATCTGTTATGTATTTTTTCTCTTTTCGTTATATTTTCTATTCGTACAAATTTAAGATTAAGGTATTTAAAATATTAGATTGACTTATATTAATTGTATTTATAATTTCTCTTAATTCTACTATTATATACTAGACAATTTTAATATTTTTATTTTCTTTAGTGTTAGATTCTTCATTGAACTTTGTTATTTGGTTGAATAATTGTATATTTATGGCTACTTGTTTGTTATTAAAAGTGATTAGCTCTTGTAGTTTAAATTGTATTCTGATAGCATCGTTGTGGTCTAGACTGCCAGATATCCACTTCCACAGGGTTCCTATTTCGTTTATCCCTCTCCGTTCCCTATTTCTGATTAATAATTGACTCAGCAGTTTGTTCGCTGTCTCTAATTCTTGTTTGATTTCGTTATGTTTTTTCTCTATTGATTTACCACTTAAAATCTCCGTGTATGACGTTAAATTAATGACATGGACAATTTCGCTAGTGTCTTCGTAAATTGCGGCTGTTGTATCTTCTACTAAAATGTATTCGTCATCAGTATATTCCGTTATCTGATATCCCACTGTCATGGCGACTAGCATGAAGATTATTAGCATCATCGTCATCTGTAAAGTTTATTTCTTGTGTTATCTTTATGAATCCGTCTATTGTTTGTGTCTATAACTACAATTCCTGAATCTTCTCTAACTTTCTTTTTAACATATAATGGTATTTTTTACTTCTTCTCTGACCTGTATCTACAAAAATTGTGTCACCTTCTTTATATACTTTACTTTTCCTATGCTTGTTAAAATGTCCTATCATTTTTCGTTGGTGTGAATGGATTCTACCCTTAGTTTCAACGTCACTTATATAATTGTGGAATATGTCTGTCGGTCGTTTTTCAGTAAATGTGTGGATTGTTTCGTTATATTTCTTTGTGGCTAGAGGCATGATGTCTTTAATGTCTGTTAAATACGTTGATTCTTTAACTATCCTTATGAGTTCGGTAAGTGTTGAATGGATTCCTTCTATTGTTCCATTGCTTTAAGAATGTCCAGGTGGTGTTGTTTTGTGATTAATATTAAAAAGATTATATGCACATAGTGCAGAAGTTGAGCAAAACGCTTTCTCTTTATCAGTTATTAGGGTTCTTACGTTACCGAATATTGGTAATAATTCTATCATTCTGTCATTCGCTTCTATTTAAGAACTTCCTTGGGTAGTTATCAAATATATAGAAAATGGATCTGCCATTGTGAGAGAAGTTGCATTGTCACAGTAATATATATCTGCGTGTACGCCCTCTCCTCCTTCTTCAGGAATTGGATTTGTTTGATTAAAAGGTTTGTTTGATTGGCTAAGTACTGCGCCTATGGCTGAGTTACTAGCATCTGTCGCGAGTTCAAACTGAGCGTTAAAATCAGGTTGATTCAATTGCAATTTATTATTGCTTATATCAAATACCCAAAAGTATTTGCCTTGTGTAACCATTATAAAACCAGGAGTAATAATGTAAATGGCGGAAGAATAATTATACCAAAAGAATTAATTAAATATAATAAGTGGTTCTACGAAACCATTTGTAAAAAAGAATTGAATAATGATTTTTGCATTATTATTAAAACTCCAAATTGTTTTAACAGAATTACTTAATAAATAAGAAGCTAATTGCACTAAAATAAAAGAAAGAAATATTCCCATAGAAATAATAAGCGAAGGAAATATTGTTATTACTGGATCACATATTGTTAATAATAAAGAAGTATCAGGAATAAACCTAATACAGTTTGAAATAAATGTAAACATAAATAATAAAACATATATCAACACAAAAAATAAAATATTGGAACATATAAAATTTAGCAAACCATCTAAAATAAAAATAATTGAATTTATAAATTCGTTTGATCTAGATTTAAAATATACAAATGTTGATTATATTGAAACATATTTAACAGAAGTAAAAGAACACCCTATTCTGTGGGGCTTATCAATTAATTTTCTTATAATTGTAACAATTTTTGCTATTATCAAATTATATAAATACTTACACAAGGGAACTATCAGCAAAAATATTACTCATTTCAAATATGAGACCAGATCAAGCAACAGAAAGACCACACAGCGATCACCAATCTTTATCTATCGCTGACTGTGCAGACTGGACAAAAAGAGATCCCACTCATCATGCAATCGGATGAGATGCATTGCAGCAATGCATATAATTAGAGACTGAAGAATAGTCAGTCTACCATCGACCGCAGAACCCTTCACTTACTTTGATTTAATTCCTTCTTTAATGAATAAATAAATAACCCTATTTAAAAACAAAGTTTTTGAAGTAAGAAAATTAATTTAATATAATAAACTTTGAACACAATCAAGCAGATACAAATCTATGTTAATTATTACACGTGACTTTTAGTTTGGTCGAAACAAAAAAGTTTTGAGTTTGGCAAAAACGAACATTTTAATTACTTAACATAAGTTTATATAAAACATAAGAATAAAGCTAAAACAAAATATGTTATATGTACACTGAGGGACAAATTGCGATCTATAATTAAATACGACCGTATTTGATCTAAAGTATTTTAAATGAAGTGGCGCATTTTTATTTTAACGTTGAAACAATGTTAATTTTATGTTACCTTTTTGTTTTTCTTCATTTTAATTCAATAAAACGCATTTTTCTTTTTATTTTATTTTGATAATCTATATATTTCGAGGACGATGAGGCAAATAGGTCCTCGAAATATAAAGATTATCAAAATAAAATAAAAAGAAAAGTGCGTTTTATCGAATTAAAATGAAGAAAAACAAAAAGGTAAAATATAACTATAATTAATTCAGCAATACAAAAATCATAATATATAAATGTTAATTTTAATATGCAACGTAATTTTAAGATATACGCTCTAGTTTCAAAGGAAAACATTTTTATTTATATTTATTATTTAGTGAAACGTTAGCATTTTTACATTGTGATCCACATTTAAAGTGCGATCAACCTTGTATCAAAGTGAAACGTATTCATTTTAACATTGAAATCCACATTTTACATTGCGATCCACTTTTATGGCATTTAAAGTGCCATCAACGTAGTTTCAAAGTGTTGCATAGTCAAGTAAACCTCAATTTGTTTGTATTTCTAAGCTAAATATAAAGAATTTCGAGAGCGCGTTGTTGTTTTTCAAGGTAGCTCCCTTACATTTGTGAACAAATTAAACGCGCACTTAAAATTCACTTTCATATAATCGAAAAACAATATTTAATTACTTTTCCTATATTTATTAATATGAAATACTCACAGCATTAATCGATTCACTTTAAGGCGTCACAAATAAATGATTCACCACAAAAAATGAAATGCATCGAGCATGAATATACATTTGTCTTTGTCTTACATAAATTTGAACAAAGAAGCGTGGCGTGGGTAGCCATTTTGAATCAATACCTAACCAAGCCAAGTTCAATCTACGTTGATTCGAAGTAGATAAATGTTGTTTTAAAAGATGGATGATTTTGATTTAACCTTGATTCCACTTAAATCAACATATAAACGTAGTAAAATCTAGTTCGTTTTTAAGTATGAAATCACTTTGAAATAAAGTCGCTCCACTTTGATTTGAGAATTTTCGGCGTTGGCGCCAAAACGTTCCGAAAAATATTAGAACCAAAGTTTTTTGCTTTGATTTTACGTTGTTTTTTTCTCTGTGTATGAATAATATGAAAATAATATGAATAGTTTTTCCATTTCGTTAACTCGATGAAATGCAGCAAAACCTGTAAGAAGAGCTTGAAACGATGGCACGATGTCTTTCACCATGAATCTGTCAGTTAGATTTTATATTAATGAATTAACACAGGGAATACGGATAAAAGCCATTAAATATACCGCAGTAGATGTTGTGTCTAAATAAGCACGACACGACGTGCTGTTTGCTATGGTGAAATTCTGGAAGCTCTTGTTTCAACTTCAAATAAGTCTTCGGCAAGTTGCGAGGCACATTGTAACACTTCCTTGATAAAAATTTCGGTATTTTCTAAAACTAAATAGTTTTCACAAACAACCGTAGAAAATCACTTTTTTATACTGCTGCCAAAACAGTATACGCTTTTGAAGACATCACCCATATCCTCCTTATTACTTCTCCAAGGCATATTGAAATTAATTGGAATAGTTCTACAAGGCTAAGGAATGCCCATCAGTTTACCCTTGGGCCCAATTTCGGACGTACTGTTAAGTACAGAGATTCTTTCTTTAGTCGCACTACTCGAATGTGGAATGCTCTACCCAGCTCAATTTTCCCCACCCATTGTGATCTACAGACGTTCAAAACCAATGTGCATCGGTATCTCTTTTTAAATCCCCTCCAATCTACCTAATCGCTCGTGCTGTGTAATCATCTTAAGGGTAGTCACAACCCCTTTTGCACGCGCTAAATAAAAAAAAAAGTCAAATAATACTGTCATATGCCTTTCAATAAACCTCGTTTCACAAACGCGCAGAAGTCGTTTTTTCTGCTATCTGGTGCATATTTTTGTATGTAATTTTGAAACGGTGACTTGCACAGTGAACATAGCTAGCGTTTGGATAATTTTGCCTAATCCTGCTCTGCAATCCACATAAATGACCTGTCATGTTTGCTGATCCGTCATAACCTTGTCCAACAAGGTTATCAAGGTGTAGTTCCTCACATGTAATAGTTTTTGTTAAGTTTTCGGAGGTCTGGTCCTCAACGGGAACAAAACCTACAAAATCTTCCCGGAGCAAACAGATTTTCGGTTTTATTAAAAAACCAACGTACCAAAGGCATATGGAAATCTAGTCACATAAACTTCCATCGTTTCATCAGCGTGAATGCTGAAAGAACTGGAACTTACAATTTCTGTGGTTACAATATCAGAGCATCTATAATATTTCGTTTTGGATATCTGGGCTTTTTATTCGTATCCCCAGATTAAATTCTGAGCCGGCGCGGCGGCGCAAAGCTCTTAGTTTCCCATCTTTTTTTTTTCAGGCCGACTTATTGGTAGAGCTACACAATCGTCGTCACCTTCACCTCTTAATTGCAGCTCCTTTTCTGCACGAAATAGAATTGTCTGAATAATGGGCCTTAATGCAGCTCTATTATCTGCAATTTCTTTTGCACGCTGAGTTACCAGTTGGGTAGCAATATCTTTTTGCCTTCCAGCAGCAACGTTAAGTAATAAACAACGTTAAGGTTTCACTCTTTATATTTTTTAATTCAAAATCATTTCAGGGTGAGCTTTTTCACCTCAAGCCCCCTGGCTACTTGCCTGTCACATTGGTAAAGGAGAATGGGCAAAGTGGTCTACCCACTCAACAGTAATGTGTTGTATGTCGTTGAAAAGATAATTTTACTGACTTCATTTCATTGTATGACCATTAAGCTCTAAACTATGGGGTTCGTGAGATATTCGGAATCAAAGCACCAAAAAAGACAATAATGCATTTCGTCATTGGTAGTGTGTCCTCATACCTACATTAATCTGTGATACATCGTTGAAAAGATAATTTTGTGTACTTTATTTTTGTATATAGCCGTGAAGACGTAGATCATAGGGTGCAAGAGATATGTGGGCATACAAATCGGCAAATATAACAACAATGCAATTCTTCATTTGGTACTGGTTTACCGACTCAACAGTAATGAGTCATACGTCGTTGTAAAGGTTATGGCATTTGCTTCATTTGATTTTGTGGCAGTTAAGCTCTAAACCATGGGGTTCGTAAGATATTCGGCTCTTAAGCACAAAAAACAGCAATAATGCAATTCTGCATTGGTAACTTATCAACCAAGTCAACAACTATGAGTCATGTGTCGTTGAAAAGGCTGTTGCGTGTACTTCTTTTTATTATATGACCGTTAAAGTGTATATAATGGGATTCAAGAGATATGTGCCAAAAACGCTGAAAAGTGCAGTAATGCAATTCCGCACTGGTAGCTGGTCTTTCAACTCAACAGAAATCTCTCTTATATCTTTGAAAACGCTATTGCATGTACTTCATTTTGCAATATGCCGTTTAGCTGTAGACCGTGGGGTTCAAGAGGTATTTGGCCATCAAAATAGGTAAATATAACAAAAATGCACATCTTCATTGGGTACTGGTCTACCAACTCAACAGTGATGAGTCATACGTCGTTGAAAAGCTTATAGCATCTGCTTCATTTCATTATATGGCAGTTAAGCTCTAAACCATGGGGTTCGTATATATGTTCCTATTGAGGGGACGAATACAATCGCGTCATAGTAGAGCCAAGAAATACTACACATATATAGTTACTTATAAATAGAGGTAGGGAAGGACGAGAGGCTTTTAAACACTTTTATTGTTCATGCTTGACGGGGCGCCGAACTTTCGGTACATGTGCACATAATGTATCAATTTTGTGGTATATGTGCATAGCCCGTGATCAAAATGGGTTTACACCACCTGCGGACCGCCTTAGTAATGTCATACTGGACGAAAGTATGATATAAATATAAAAAAAAATTCAAATAAAATATTATAAGTGTTTTTTTTATTTATGTTTATATTTTGTATCCAAATACCTCTTAAACCCCACGGTCTACAGCTAAAGGGCATATTGCAAAATGAAGTACATGCAATAGCGTTTTCAAAGATATAAGAGAGATTTCTGTTGAGTTGAAAGACCAGCTACCAGTGCGGAATTGCATTACTGCACTTTTCAGCGTTTTTGGCACATATCTCTTGAATCCCATTATATACACTTTAACGGTAATATAATACAAAGAAGTACACGCAACAGCCTTTTCAACGATACATGACTCATAGTTGTTTATTTGGTTGATAAGTTACCAATGCAGAATTGCATTATTGCTGTTTTTTGTGCTTAAGAGCCGAATATCTTACGAACCCCATGGTTTAGAGCTTAACTGCCATATAATGAAATGAAGCAGATGCTATAAGCTTTTCAACGATGTATGACTCATCACTGTTGAGTTGGTAGACCAGTACCCAATGAAGATGTGCATTTTTGTTATATTTACCTATTTTGATGGCCAAATACCTCTTGAACCCCACGGTCTACAGCTAAACGGCAT
This sequence comes from Melangyna quadrimaculata, assembly GCA_949320155.1. Taxonomy (NCBI): domain Eukaryota; kingdom Metazoa; phylum Arthropoda; class Insecta; order Diptera; family Syrphidae; genus Melangyna; species Melangyna quadrimaculata. The sequence continues at coordinate 130,305,451 of OX439483.1, read as the reverse complement.
ATTGCAAAATGAAGTACATGCAATAGCGTTTTCAAAGATATAAGAGAGATTTCTGTTGAGTTGAAAGACCAGCTACCAGTGCGGAATTGCATTACTGCACTTTTCAGCGTTTTTGGCACATATCTTTCGAATCCCATTATTTACACTTTAACGGTCATATAATAAAAAGAAGTACACGCAACAGCCTTTTGAACGACACATGACTCGTAGTTGTTGACTTGGTTGATAAGTTACCAATGCAGAATTGCATTATTGCTGTTTTTTGTGCTTAAGAGCCGAATATCTTACGAACCCCATGGTTTAGAGCTTAACTGCCACATAATGAAATGAAGCAAATGCCATAACCTTTACAACGACGTATGACTCATTACTGTTGAGTCGGTAGACCAGTACCAAATGAAGAATTGCATTGTTGTTATATTTGCCGATTTGTATGCCCACATATCTCTTGCACCCTATGATCTACGTCTTCACGGCTATATACAAAAATAAAGTACACAAAATTATCTTTTCAACGATGTATCACAGATTAATGTAGGTATGAGGACACACTACCAATGACGAAATGCATTATTGTCTTTTTCGGTGCTTTGATTCCGAATATCTCACGAACCCCATAGTTTAGAGCTTAATGGTCATACAATGAAATGAAGTAAGTAAAATTACCTTTTCAACGACATATAACACATTGCTGTTGAGTGGGTAGACCAGCTCCCATACATTTTTGCCCATTCTCCTTTTCAATATTTTTGGTATAACTTGAAAAGTAAGCTGAATTCGCGAATTTTATTTAAAAAAGTTTTTGTTGCGAAAAACATTTCCATCAAAACGGATGGTTTGAAAAAATTTTTTTAACAGCGTCTTCTTCCTTTCATTTAAATATGTTTTGTCCCTATCCTTCCTTACACAAAAAAAGTTAAAAGCAGTTTAGTAAACAAAATTAAAATTAATGATTTTCGATTTTTTTTCGGGTTTCGTTAAATTTTTCGGCTTTAATTTTTGCATAAAATTTTTCAAACCATCCATTTTGATAGAAAATCTTATTTTTCAGTTTTCTATGGTATTCTCAATTTTTAGTCAGATGCTTAGAAATAGCTTGATAATTCTATGTCTTTTAGATTTTGGGTTAAATAAAAATTACAAAAACTAATTTTGTATATGCAATCTTTGTTTGGGTTGTTAGAGAACATTCAAAATAATATTTTTGATCAAAACTTGTAGACTAAGAGCCCAGGGCCGCCAGACATACGTCATTTTATCAAAGCTAAGATTTTTTCTGCGAACATATGCTATGGTAGCTAAGAAAAAATGGATACTAAGAATCTTCAATCCGGGTGCAATTAAGAGGTAGCGAGTGTTAAAGTTGCATACAAATGTTGCAACATTGCGTTATTTTATCAAAGCTGAAATTTTGATATGTGTTAGGGGATGGTGTCATTTAATTTATTTGACACTTTCCAGACATCTACAGTGGGACCTAACGTGAGCCAGACACTTTAAATCTGTCAAACTAATCGTGCCATTGACATAACAGAATCAAATCAAGATTTAATGATTTCTGTGGGCAAATATTCTAAAATATTTTCTAATCAGCAAGACACCTTCAGCGGGGCCTTACATCACCTTAAAACTGTCAAAATAATAATTCTTTTTTACTAAAACGTGCTTTTTCGCTTATTTTAGCTATTATGTATAGCTGATGGGGAATTATTTTTAAACAGTTGCCCATAAAATATATACATTTTAGCTTTAAAACTACAACGTAAATGGCACGATTAGTTTGACATATTTTAAGTGTCTGGCTCACGTTAGGCCCCACTGTAGATGTCTGGCAAGTGTCCAATAAAGTTAATGACACCCCCCAAAGACATGTCAAAAATTCAGCTTTGATAAAATAACGCAATTTTGCAACATTTGTATGCAACTTTCACACTCGCTACCTCTTTTTTGCACCCGGTTTGAAGATTCTAGTATCCATTTGTTCTTAGCTATCATAGTACCTGTTGGCATGAAAAATCTTAGCTTTGATAAAATAACGTATGCCTGGCGGACCTGGGCTCTTACTCTATTGCAAAACACTGTATTTTTAATTTTGTTCGTTCTTTAAAGTATATATATGTACCTATATCTAAGCATAAAACTCTATCATAAAATATTGACAAATCGCAATACATATTGAATAAAACAATTTACATAATTTCAAATACTCTTCCAATCGCGGGATATTTTATTTGTGGCCGTAAATATCAATTTTTGGGGGTGTGTATAGAATACAACAATTTTCTAAAAAAAAAATTCAAAATTAAAACTATAATTAAAAATAAAATTTAAAAAATCAACTGAGGAAATAACAATACCTACCTATATTTTATTTTTAAATCAAGCTGTTCAAACCAATAGTATTTGAAAAATTAATTTTAAAATAGTTTTTTTTTTTAACTAAGTTTTCAAACATTATTGGTGGATTAATTTTTAGTGCGGGGTGTCCAATTGACAAAAATTCAGTTTTTAAAATATCGGACAGGGTGTCCGATATCACTAAATTCATTCATGGGGTTACACGAGATTATAACCACCTTATTATTACCAGCTACCAGTGCGGAATTGCATTACTGCACTTTTCAGCGTTTTTGGCACATATCTCTTGAATCCCATTATATACACTTTAACGGTAATATAATAAAAAGAAGTACACGCAACAGCCTTTTCAACGATACATGACTCATAGTTGTTTACTTGGTTGATAAGTTACCAATGCAGAATTGCATTATTGCTGTTTTTTGTGCTTAAGAGCCGAATATCTTACGAACCCCATGGTTTAGAGCTTAACTGCCATATAATGAAATGAAGCAGATGCTATAAGCTTTTCAGCGATGTATGACTCATCACTGTTGAGTTGGTAGACCAGTACCCAATGAAGATGTGCATTTTTGTTATATTTACCTATTTTGATGGCCAAATACCTCTTGAACCCCACGGTCTACAGCTAAACGGCATATTGCAAAATGAAGTACATGCAATAGCGTTTTCAAAGATATAAGAGAGATTTCTGTTGAGTTGAAAGACCAGCTACCAGTGCGGAATTGCATTACTGCACTTTTCAGCGTTTTTGGCACATATCTCTCGAATCCCATTATTTACACTTTAACGGTCATATAATAAAAAGAAGTACACGCAACAGCCTTTTGAACGACACATGACTCGTAGTTGTTGACTTGGTTGATAAGTTACCAATGCAGAATTGCATTATTGCTGTTTTTTGTGCTTAAGAGCCGAATATCTTACGAACCCCATGGTTTAGAGCTTAACTGCCACATAATGAAATGAAGCAAATGCCATAACCTTTACAACGACGTATGACTCATTACTGTTGAGTCGGTAGACCAGTACCAAATGAAGAATTGCATTGTTGTTATATTTGCCGATTTGTATGCCCACATATCTCTTGCACCCTATGATCTACGTCTTCACGGCTATATACAAAAATAAAGTACACAAAATTATCTTTTCAACGATGTATCACAGATTAATGTAGGTATGAGGACACACTACCAATGACGAAATGCATTATTGTCTTTTTCGGTGCTTTGATTCCGAATATCTCACGAACCCCATAGTTTAGAGCTTAATGGTCATACAATGAAATGAAGTAAGTAAAATTACCTTTTCAACGACATATAACACATTGCTGTTGAGTGGGTAGACCAGCTCCCATACATTTTTGCCCATTCTCCTTTTCAATATTTTTGGTATAACTTGAAAAGTAAGCTGAATTCGCGAATTTTATTTAAAAAAGTTTTTGTTGCGAAAAACATTTCCATCAAAACGGATGGTTTGAAAAAATTTTTTTAACAGCGTCTTCTTCCTTTCATTTAAATATGTTTTGTCCCTATCCTTCCTTACACAAAAAAAGTTAAAAGCAGTTTAGTAAACAAAATTAAAATTAATGATTTTCGATTTTTTTTCGGGTTTCGTTAAATTTTTCGGCTTTAATTTTTGCATAAAATTTTTCAAACCATCCATTTTGATAGAAAATCTTATTTTTCAGTTTTCTATGGTATTCTCAATTTTTAGTCAGATGCTTAGAAATAGCTTGATAATTCTATGTCTTTTAGATTTTGGGTTAAATAAAAATTACAAAAACTAATTTTGTATATGCAATCTTTGTTTGGGTTGTTAGAGAACATTCAAAATAATATTTTTGATCAAAACTTGTAGACTAAGAGCCCAGGGCCGCCAGACATACGTCATTTTATCAAAGCTAAGATTTTTTCTGCGAACATATGCTATGGTAGCTAAGAAAAAATGGATACTAAGAATCTTCAATCCGGGTGCAATTAAGAGGTAGCGAGTGTTAAAGTTGCATACAAATGTTGCAACATTGCGTTATTTTATCAAAGCTGAAATTTTGATATGTGTTAGGGGATGGTGTCATTTAATTTATTTGACACTTTCCAGACATCTACAGTGGGACCTAACGTGAGCCAGACACTTTAAATCTGTCAAACTAATCGTGCCATTGACATAACAGAATCAAATCAAGATTTAATGATTTCTGTGGGCAAATATTCTAAAATATTTTCTAATCAGCAAGACACCTTCAGCGGGGCCTTACATCACCTTAAAACTGTCAAAATAATAATTCTTTTTTACTAAAACGTGCTTTTTCGCTTATTTAAGCTATTATGTATAGCTGATGGGGAATTATTTTTAAACAGTTGCCCATAAAATATATACATTTTAGCTTTAAAACTACAACGTAAATGGCACGATTAGTTTGACATATTTTAAGTGTCTGGCTCACGTTAGGCCCCACTGTAGATGTCTGGCAAGTGTCCAATAAAGTTAATGACACCATCCCCTAAGACATGTCAAAAATTCAGCTTTGATAAAATAACGCAATTTTGCAACATTTGTATGCAACTTTCACACTCGCTACCTCTTTTTTGCACCCGGTTTGAAGATTCTAGTATCCATTTGTTCTTAGCTATCATAGTACCTGTTGGCATGAAAAATCTTAGCTTTGATAAAATAACGTATGCCTGGCGGACCTGGGCTCTTACTCTATTGCAAAACACTGTATTTTTAATTTTGTTCGTTCTTTAAAGTATATATATGTACCTATATCTAAGCATAAAACTCTATCATAAAATATTGACAAATCGCAATACATATTGAATAAAACAATTTACATAATTTCAAATACTCTTCCAATCGCGGGATATTTTATTTGTGGCCGTAAATATCAATTTTTGGGGGTGTGTATAGAATACAACAATTTTCTAAAAAAAAAATTCAAAATTAAAACTATAATTAAAAATAAAATTTAAAAAATCAACTGAGGAAATAACAATACCTACCTATATTTTATTTTTAAATCAAGCTGTTCAAACCAATAGTATTTGAAAAATTAATTTTAAAATAGTTTTTTTTTTTAACTAAGTTTTCAAACATTATTGGTGGATTAATTTTTAGTGCGGGGTGTCCAATTGACAAAAATTCAGTTTTTAAAATATCGGACAGGGTGTCCGATATCACTAAATTCATTCATGGGGTTACACGAGATTATAACCACCTTATTATCTATCAACTGTGTCAACTAAAATTCCTTCCGACCTTTCAACCTAAATATAGACGTGTCAATTAAAGATGGCAATTTAAAAGAGGTCGTAACAAAAAGCGTTATTACTACTATTTACAATAAGCTTTAAACCTTTTAAACCATTTCATCATTACTGTTTATTTTGATTCGTTTCCATAGATGGCAGAAAATAAGCTTTAATTGACATTAAATTTTGTTTAGTTTTAGAAAGGAAATGAAGAGCTCCGGTTTTTGTCTACCTTTTATTTGTTTTTTTTTTTATTTTCTGCTAACATTCAATGTACCAGCATTTTATACAAATGAGATGTAAATTTGAATCTTACAATTGTACATGTACCTAAAGGTACCACAAAGATTTGATTTCTCAAAAGAAAAGCGAACATCCACTTGCTCCAGTTTCCTATGCCACTTGCATCTGTTGGTATCGTATAAGTTATAGGTATATATTTAGGCAGTGCCGTTTGATGGGGTGCTAGAAGCGTTCGACCGAACATGGCTTCCACTCATAAGGGCACCAAGCTAAAAGCTTACTCATTTTCGACATTTCATAGAGGGCGGCAAAGGTCTCCCACCAATAATTTATGTCAGTGAATTTTCCGGTCAACGTATATTCTGACATGAAATGTATTTTTGTTTTTCACTGCATTATTAGCTGATCGCAGTTCTGTCGATGTTTCTCTAAAATATATTAAAAACGTCCGACGAAGAGAGATAAATATTAGTTCGCCTAGAGATATTTTGAGGATATTTTAGAGTTCTTGAGATACGTAAAACATCTATTAGGCTTTTAAATCCTCTACTAAACGTTTAAAGAATTAAAATCATCTCAATCACATGCATGCGATTATTTAAAGAGAAATATTTGATAAGTCTATCTAAGCCCATCTTGAACTTCAAGATGGAAGCAGCACCACTCAAAGCCGCACTCTTTACTCGAGGAACAATCCAAAAATTACGAACAGGGCGCCACATATGCTAGAAACGACACTGGGCTTCGGTATAGAAAGGTATAAGTATTAACGTTCCACAGCATTATATTATTGATTCCTTCAGTCGTGTGCATTCAGAAATAAGACGCACGGATACACTGAGCAAATTGTTCAAAGAATTGTGTTAAAGGATTACATTGTTATATTCGTCTGCTGCAATCTCACTCTTTCTCTGGTGCGATGTGTTTTGAAAATAGATTGACTAGAAGTTCTCCTAAATTGAGATTTATGTGTGCGGTTGACATAAGGAAGAATGGAATTCAGATGCTTCAGTTGGTGATTGATATAAGGTCAGATTATAACAATTGGTTTACATTGTAAGATGATACCTAAGTGAAAAATAACAGGAGAACACCTTTAAGACATAGATTTCTTGAGGAAATACAGCAAGAGTCACAATTTTTAAGCTATGCAAATTGATCCAATTAGCAAAACTTTTTGATTTATCTTCTTTAATATCACGTAAAATTATCATCTGAGTGATATAAAATGTCCTTAATTGAATCTATTACACAAGAACCATGTTCTCACTCTCTATTACACCCTTCAATCGTAAAACGGTATAAGTAATTCTTAATCCCAACCTTACACTTATACACGCATGACGCATGCATCGTTAAAATTACTGCTGCCCTCATAAGGATTTTATAACTTATTTTGGCATAAAAAGTAAATAAAAATCCAGTCTAGGCTTTTATCGCATTTATACAGCTCATCTTGAATACCTACCATCAAACCAGCAACAAAAAAAAACAAGCAAATGTGATTAACATAATAATCGCCTATAAAAAATCTCTTTACTTAACCTTTTATATTTTTATTAAGTAGGTAGTTATACTGTAGTTATGGAAAGGTGGTTTTAAGTGCGTAGCATAGCACGGTATGTTAAAGAAATTTCATTTTTTTGTAAAAGCTCTCATGTCAAGGGGATAATTTGAAATATGCCTACTTGTAAAACATTTGACTGAAGAGAATATTTCATTAAAATGAAGCAATGCTTAATGTTTTGTTAGTGAATTTTTAGGCAAAATTTAAATTTAAGTTTGAATTTTTAACCTTGCTTCAGTTAAAGCAGAAATAAAAGTGGAAGGGAAATGACCAATTAAGAATTTATAGGAATCGGAAGTCAAGTAGATCTACTGTAATTTTCTAATAAAATCTACTGCATTAAAATAAAATCAATTGATTTTTGTATGGAGTAAGTCAAGGATGACGAAACAGTGATGTTTATTTTATTTATTTATGTTAATAAAAGCCATATTATTCAAATTTTGTGAAACTCGAAAATAAACTAATTTTCGTTTAAACTAGTTTTGTTTCGAGTTTTATCAAAATGCGTTAAAACCAGTTTTGAAAAAAATCGGTATTGTTAATTTTGAGAGGCAAAACTAGTTTAGGTTCACAAAAGAGTTTAGGATAAGAGAATATTGTAGGTGTTACCATTGTTTTTCAATAGTGTTGTATTTCTATTTTAAGTCACTTTTTTATCGAATTGCCTCTCCCATGTTAACGCAGAACAATTTTTTCTTTAAAATTAGTCTTTTAGGACTAAAATCGCCAATAACTGAAAACAGCTCGAACAAATTGCGGTTTTTATGATTTTTAACCATGAAGCGGTCGCCGCTCGAGGGCGAAAAAATAAATAAATATAAATTAATTGGGTGGCGCAACAGCTTGTGAAGAACCAGGGCCTAGTGACTAACATACTAACAACTCCGTAGTGACTAACATACTAACAACTCGCAACCATTCCTTGTTCGCGTGTTGACAAGAATGGAAAGGGCCTACAGTTTTATGCCGAATCCGAACGGCGTGCGGCTAGGGCTGCCAGATTTAATTTGGTGATTATCGGGACGCCAGGGCCCAAAAACCGGGACAAATTTGGCATACCAAATTTTATTTTAAATAATGCTCGGGAATTTTTATATATACAAAATTAATTTAACAAAAAAAACGCTGTAACAATTTTTGAATATTTTTTTTCATAAATTCATATTTATTAAACAATCCAGATGGCATACTTTAAAGTGAGCTCTATCTTTTGTAGCTATTGAATAACATATTTATAATAATTCATAGAAACAAGTAAAAGTTGTTAGCTACGAGAGCAAGTTTTGTGCGATCCAGTCGTGCCCATTTTTTTTTAATTCTCCAAAAATGTGCAACTTTTTCTCATGAAATGTACAGGTGAGAAGTGACAAAAGGCAAAGGTTTTGTATAGATGAGTTCATCACATAGATGCTGTCTTACCCTTCTAAGACAGACATTTTGTTCTATGTTTACCAGCTTTTATAAAAATCACAGCTGGATACAGTCTGACTTTTAATATACTACGGTACGAAAACGCCTGATATAATAAGCATAGATATTTACTTTTTGCATTCAAATTTACATATTCACATAATTTAGTTTTTAGCACCTAAGATTAGTTCTTTATTATACCTAAATTGGGTTTATCTATACGTAGATTTATTTTTGCATTCTTTTTGTTGCAAAATCTATTTCGGTAAATAAATTGCATTGGAAATAGGTGGCAATTTTGCCACAAATAATACACGACAAAAAGAAAATTTCCTCCGCAGACCACAACATTCAACCACGAACAATTTAAATAACGACATCGACGTGAGGGATTTTCAATTTAATAAAATAAGGACGGAAGACGAAACCAAGCGCGAGGAAAGAATTGTGGAAAATTATTTTCTATACAATTTTCTTTTTAAAATAAAGTCATATACAAGTAGCTATATATAGGTACCTACTATTTGAGATTCTTCTTAGAGTTGCCTAGCTTCTTTTAAAAAAGAAATAATAAAAAAAGATAAAAATGTTCTTTTAAATTTGTATAGGGACGTGCTGTCTAACGAAACCTAATTCAATTGCATAAGAAGACTTTTCAAAAGGAGATGCATAAAAGGTTAATTTTATATTTACCATCAGACTTTTATCCTGATGCTATGCAAAGTGCACAACGAACAAGTGACCAGTTAAAACGGCTAATCATCCCTTAGAAAATTTTTAATTAGGTGCGTACTCAAAATTATAAGCTAGGACCATCAGTTTTGGTGGTCAATTTTTCGACAAATAAAAGAAGAAATATACTTATGAAACTTGACAAATTTATAAATACCAGAAGACCCGTGCGAAAATTTCGCACATTCAATAAGGCTTTAAATTTTCAAATAGAATGTATGAACAAAAAAAATAAATTTTTTTTATTATTGATATGAACATATTAGTTTTACAAAACCTCTTTGTAAACAATATTTTATGTAGTTGGGTAAGCTTTTTAACTATTAAATTTAAATCTCAAAAATACATCCCTCAAAAACACAGCTAAAAATTCTTTTGGGGGCCCCACCATTAAGCTATCTCACTGCATTCCGACCCTGTTGGAAAGCATTTGACAAAAGCCTCACTTTTTCCTCGATATGCCCGTTCCTCTATTTCTTCTTCTAAGATTTTAAATTAAAGAATTAAAAAATATGTTTCTTTCATTCATGCAATCTAGTGATACCTAATAAATGCATTCGGCTTTTTGTAATGAGAAAAAAGATTACAAACAACAGAACCAGGTAACAAATATGAAAAAAGAGTATTAAGAGGTTCCAGCTTATGATTTAAGGTTTCCTTAATTTATTGAAAATAAGTACCTATGTAGGTACATAACGTTTATAAAAAAACTCATAAGTTCTGAATTTTTGTTATAAATGTGTACTCATAAGTGATATATTTAATATGGCTGTTTATGGTAAGGATACGGTGCATTTGTTTTTATCTTTGCATAAGGGACCAGTTAAAGCTATCATTAAAACCACTATTGAAAATATTAATTGTCAACTTTGATAGAATTTGAAGAAGAAATAAATGATTATTTTGATGCCAAAGTAAATCTATTTGACTTAATAATTATTTCTAGGTAAAAAAAAAAATTGAATTTGGCAAAACTTTTCTCATAAAATGACTTTTAATTTTTCAATGATGAATTACCTTACCAATGATCGTTGAAAAAATTAAAAGTTACTTTATTGGGAAGATATATAGTTCAAATTGATTTTTTTTTTGAGGAGAAATAATTTTGATGTCGTAAGATATATTTCTGCATTTAAATATTCAATGATTTTACTTTCGAAGGGCCTCAAAATCAACAGCTAACTGGGGCCTAAGCGAGTTTTTCTTGCACGTGTGTCTTGGTTTAAGAACCTTATACTACTGTAAATTGCATTGATTTATTCAAAACAAAAACTAATTAGTAACCAAAAGAAATAACTAGTAACACAAACAAACAGCCGGCAGTTCCTTTCACACAAATGCATGATGCTAGACTATAAATTGCCGTCAACAAATGTAATTATACAGCGCTTGCATGTTTTTTGTTTTGATTTTTTGTGGACCATATTTTTATTTTAAATCAAGTTGACAAATGTCCTTTCGTCCTTTCCATAGCAAGATTGCATTTCTAAGCATCAATCAGCGTGTAGTGGTGTAGTGCAGAACTAGAAAAAATAGCTTAAATGTGCAACTCGAAGTTACTATACAAACACGAGTATGTATTGTATGTGTGATGTGTATGTACTTCCTTTTAGATCGTAAAACAAGTGAAACAAAGCGATTGGAAATGCCTGCAGCATTATGGAGGTTGGAGAGGAACCCTCCCATTTTCTTATTTCTTTTGTTTTTTTTTTGTAGCCGTATATTAAGAAAACAACACTTTGCAACAACACAATGAATTTTATAGATTACGACTTTCTATGGAGACATTTATCATTTTGAGTGGCGAAATAACTTTGTTTTTTTTTTTTAATATAAAAATAAAAAAAAATACTTCAGTCGAGAACACGTGAAATTCTAATTCTGTTTGGTTAGAAAATGGTGTTATTAATGAAAAAATTGATTTTTTAAAGTTAAAAATGTATATGTAAGTGTGATTTTGTTTGTTTAATAAAGAAAAAATGGAAACCTTTAATTTAAATTCTCCAGTTAAAAAACAACCATGCATTAAAAATACCAACGTGTGAGTCTAGCTCATTATTTAGTACGGGTAAAATAGTAGATATATTATATTAAGATTTATTTGAAGTTAGAACTTAATACTTCTTATTAAGATATACATCTTTTAGATAACTAAGCCTTGAAATTGATTAGGGATGGTCACGAGACGAGACGAGACTGGGTTTTAAGCAACCGAGACGTGACCGAGACGTGACCGAGACGAGACTGTATATTTGGGCCGAAATTTACAAAGAGTCTAATAAATTAAAAAATCCAATTTCAGTTAAATATTTGTTTTCTTCTGCACGTATTTAAACTATAATCGAAGATATTTCATTCCAATAATCAACAAGTTGGCCGGAAATCGCTTTTTTGGTTACGAGACCGAGACGAGACCATATATGCCTCTCCTACTGCAGCGTTTATGTGGTTATTCTAAGTGAGTAAATTCTTAATCTTAGCAGCCGTATTAACAAATTCCACGGGGATATTGTTTAAAAATATGTACTGTGGTAAAGCATGTTAAGTCAAGATTCTTCTTAGATATGATAACGCACTTTGTTTTTCTCCCGAAACTGAAATGGAAAGAATCTAGGGCTACGATGTACAGGCAATTACTGGATCTAAACCTCCAAACGCAGGATGGACTTTGACAAACTAGAGGAAGTAATAAAGACTTCGTATCCACAGCAACAGGTAAAAGAAAAAGAAAGATAAGCTGGAAGGCAATATTGGTTTGACGGGGAATATCAACACGCACGGAAGATATCTTTTGCATGGCTCAGAATGTTTCGTAATTCTAGGGAAGGTTTATTCAGAAAGAACTACATTGAAGCCACAGCGAAATATAAAGAGCTGTGTAGAATAAAAAAAAAAGGAATTAGTATTGGCTAGATAGCTAAAGAGGCCATTATTCAAGAACCCGGAGAAACTGCTCCGATTTTGTTGATTTTTTTTTTAATGTAGGGAATTGAAATTAGAAAAAAGTTTACAATTCAAAAACCGACGCTCTACACAGGATTTTTTTTAAACTCAAAAAACCAACATTTTCAACAAAAAAAAAAAAAAATTAATCTTATACATAATATAATCTTAAATTAATAAATATCACTGCCATAGATTATAGAAAGTTTTTTTGAAGTTATATTTTAAAAGTCTAAAACCAAAAACCCACAGTAAAACCCACTTATAGTCAATAGGTACACTGAGAAAATTAATATTTTTTTTTGAGTTTGCGGTTAACGAATTTCGTTTGCTGTAATTGTAATACATTTGCTGGAAATGTAATACAATCCCTGCAAACGTATTTCATTTTTTAGCAATTGTATTACAGTCACCACAGAAAGTAATTCCATTGCATCAAACATATAACAAATAACCCATTCGTTCGGAGATCAATTTGCCTGGGTTGATTACGGTAAATGACAATGTTTACCAAATTCAAACGCCATGTTGTTTGCAAGCAAGTGTAATTGTTTATGGCAAACGAATGAATCGTTGCGAATAAAGCTTTTGAAATGTAGTTTGTTGCAAAAAGTTTTACGTTTACTATATAAATTACAATTGTTTGCAACTAATGAATCGAACATTTGGGACGAATGGTTAATTCGTAGAAAGTAAACTAATTTGTAGCAAACGATTGAATGATTGCAGGGCATATATTTTTAAATCTTATTTTTACAAATTAACTTAATGCTTGTGGTAAACATTCTTGCTTTTAAGGCGAAAGAATTTTTGATTTTAGGTTTCTTTAAAAGAAATTCGCTTGGAGCAATAAATTTCCTGTTTGGAAAAAATATTTTATTTGTTTAATTACTATCTAACCAATTTCAGATAATCTATAGGGCAAGTATATTTTGGGTACGTTTCAATACATGTTTTGCTTGATCAATTTGGTATTGTTCTGAAGTTCAGCACTATTTGTACAAAAAATCAAATTTCAATTGAAAATATGTTGCATTTAAAAGGAATGCGATTCAAAATTTGAAATTTGTTGCTTTAACAAATAGCAAAGTAAAAATTCGAAAATATTTGCTTTTCAAAATAAAATAAATGCTAGTTTAAAAATGTTTGCATTAAAAATAATTGTTAAAATAATTGCATTCAACATAAAACTTCAATTTTAAATGTTACATCAATTTTATTATGATACTAGGTTAAAAATTGTGTTTTGCTAATTTTGATAAAATATAAGCATTGAATACTTATTTAAAGCACATGGTGGGTTTCCATCAACATATAATTAATTTACAACGCATAAAAACAATAATTGTGTTCATCAAATTTAAACCCTACAAATGTTGTGCTATCTGCTAAATTATCAATAAGTTTAGTTTTGCCTACAAAACTTAAACAAACCGACTTTCTTAAAAGTTTTGATTCAGTCCTAGGAGCACATCTACGTAGAAATAGTTTAAAACAAAAACTTACCCGATATTTTAAACACTTCGGTCGTCACAGTGTTGCCAAAACTAATTAAAATACATGAAATGGTCTTAGCCACATTTTTTAATATTTTTTTTGTTTTCAAAATAATTTTAGATTTTAAAATCGAAAGATATACATATGAACAAAAAGCAAAAAACCGGTACTGGTTACCATGTTTAGTTGCTTCGCAAGAAATTTTCAAAAAATTGTATCACCAAGGTTTACTTAGCACACCTTAGCACACGCGCTATAGACTCTGTACATTTCTGTCTGCCAAAAAAAAAATAAAAGGAAAATGTGTGAAGTTTTCAACTGATTAACATTTTGCCAGAGAATTTTATGTTGCAAATTAGCTCAGTGGATGCATGCTCGCTCTCGGAACGGAAAGATACCAGTTCAAATCCAGGTAAGTAAAACTTGACATTTTTTTCAATTAAAATAAAATGATATAATTTCAGATTTCAGAATTAAAGGAAATCCAGCAGTCACTGTATTGATTGTGACAAAATTACAAGTCATTAGCAACATACGTTTTTATTCATTTGTCACAACCACTTTGATCTTCTATAACAATTGTCCATTCGCTTGTCGTTAAAGTATTAACGTTTACTCCAAAAGCACGATTCGTTTGCCACGAACAGTAAATATGTTTACAAAACACCTATATTCGTCTGACAGAAACACTACATTCGTTTGACACAAACATTCTATTCGTTTGAAACAAACGATAGAATTTTGCTACAACAGTATGAATTGTTTGTCTTAAACGAATTTAAGAGTTTGCTGCGAACGAACTGTCAAAACTGGCTGGCAAACGAAAAAGTTGTTTGGGCAATTTTTACGTTTGCCACAAACGATTCCTTCCCTCAGTGTAGAATAGGATATGACAGCTAAAAAATGTTAATATGAGCTAAGAATTATTGTATCTACCCCACGGTAAATTCTGATACTGAGAGTTGTTGGTTGTTGAGAAATGATTTTCTCTCGTCGCGCCACTCGAGGATACTGTTGGTTTGCACCAGAGATTAAAATGAGTCGAGTACCTAATGCTCATGAACATCGAACATCACGAACATCGACTCACCCTAAAACAGCGATTTCAAATGGCAAATCAATGATCAATTTTCAACTATATATTTGGCAGATATATAAGATATTATTATAGAAAGACATTTTGGGTTCAACGTCACAGTTGTATTTGATGGTTATGGGAAGGAAACTACAAAAATGGCAGAAAGAAAACATCGATCTTTTAAAAACTCTTCAGTTTACTATACTTTTGAAGAAGACATGCAGCTAAAAGTTGCACAGGAAAAATTTTTTTCAATGAGGATAATGAGGCTAGATCTATCAGTAAGCTGATCCCACATCTGGAGAATAAATATATAACAACAAAACAAGCAGATAGCGATGCTGATAGATTAATCTTTACTAGGGCAATAGATTCATCATTTTCAAAATTTGTAGTTGTCTGAGGATATTGACGTGCTAGTAATACTAATCGCTTTGACACCAAAAGAGGAGACAATTTCTGTTTTTTAAACCAACCAGAGGTAAAAAACCACAAAAAATATATTCTTCACATAGTCTGAACAAGATGCCTTTGTGCGAAGAACATGTGCTATTTTTACACGCATCCACAGGATGTGAAACTATATCGGCCTTTAACAATAAAGGAAAAATCACATCTGCTAAAAAATTCGAAGAGGAAAAACACTTAAAGGATGCTGCAAAAATATTCAAGCAACCGAATCAAGACAAAGACACAATTTATCAAGCCGATGAGAGATGTATTTTAGTTTTATATGGTGCTCCAAAATCTGCGGTTGATCTAAATCTGTTCAGGTATCATTTTTTTTTTTCTAAAACAATTGTTCATGACGTCCATGTTCAAATGAACAGTTTACCGTGCACAGCGGATGCAGCAATGGAACATTTAAAAAAAGTATATCTTTAGATTCAATTATGTCTAGGTAATTGTTTATCACCAGTCGAATGGGAATGGAAGTTAAATAAAGTCCTAATGACAAATCCCATGAACCAGTCACCTGCTCCGGAAAACGTATTAAAAATAATATTCTGTCGATGTAAATCTGGCTGTGGAGGGAATTGCGGTTATCGAAAAACAGGGATTTTCTGTACGCAAGATTGTACAGCATGTAGTGGTGATAGCTGCAGTAACTGTCAGCCTAATATACATTTCGAACAAAATTAAATAGTACAGAAAGACACATTATGTAAATAAAGTATTGATTACGTGCCTAGTTGCCTAACTACGTACCTAAACAGAAAAACTACTTTATTTTTTTTTTTGCTTTTCCAAATAAAATATAAATGTTAACATTAACAATGATCTTAAATATAACATAATATTAAATATAATGTTCTTAATATTGTGTATTATAAAATATTTCCTCGTAATTAAAATAATAAGAACTATTAATTATTTTAAATTAAATTAAAAAAAAAGTGTGCATATAAGCTGGTTTTACTGAACTTGTTTTGAAGTTTTATATTTAAAATAACATATAATAATACTTATTTTGAATTAAATTTTAAATATTTACCTTAAAAAATTGGTTTCATCGCATGTGAATATAAGCGGGTTTTACTGTACTTGGTTTTGAACTTTAGTATTAAATACAAATGAAATAAAATAAAATTAACCTTTAGAGTGTTTTTTTTAGTTTAAATATATTTTGAAAACAAAATACAAAAATATTTTTTTTTTAATTTTCGATTTTTGAGGTTAAAAAAAATTTCTGTGGAGAGCGTCGATTTATGGCATAGGTTTGGACGTGTGCTGGAAAACTTGTATAGGGCCATTCCATACAAAGTGGTAACTTTGTATGTTTATATATTTTATTTGGGAAACAAATGAAAATATTTTGTATATAAAGTACTATCCCTAATAGCTAGGTCGTTAAGGCCATTTTTATTTCTGACGGGATGAGCTTTGGTACACTCATAGTCCACATCCTAAGTTTACTTTAAAGAAGTGTTGCCACGGTGGTAACACTGGAAGACCGGATATATAAGGGTTGCCTTCTGCCCATGTTTTAACACGAAATTTCACATAAATTATCCTATAAATCGGGAACCAGACATCGATTAATGTCGTTTAATGTCTCGTTGGATTAAGAATACTTGAAGCCATAGGAATATGTAAATTTTTTGACAACTTCCCCGCCCTTGTGCGCTGGGGGAGCAAAATACCCTCGACGGATAAGGGTTTTTATTTCTCAGAAAATAATGGTTATAAAATTAATAATCAAAAAAATTTAAGATGAGTGTCGACACAGAATTTGATACTCTACAGCATATCCGAAATCCATTTTTATATATGTATTATTTTTTTGTATATTCGCTTTCAAAATGGGGGGAGGGGAAGTATATCAAACCACTTTATATTTGTCTTGGTATAATCTAAGCATATGGCACATGACCTTAGGGTAGTTTTTAATGCCCAATCTTATGCAATCAAAATAATTTCAATATAATTTCCCTAGAAAAAGTTATAACCTTTTTATAAAATGAGGACTAAATTTTTAGTAAAACGAGCTTAATATTACCTTATTTCAATGGTATGATGATGAAACTTGGCACACATGTCTCATTTGTTGTTAGAAATAAGAATCAAAAGAGTCCATAAAAATATCTTGGGCGAAAGGGTTTTTTTTTTTGAGTGAAAGGGAAAGTGAATTACTATTACCAGTTAACCTTTCCAAAACTGGTATGTTGATGAAAGTTGGTAGAAATATTTTATTTCTTGTTAGAACCAAGACTCAAAAGGATCCATGCATATATATTGGTTCTAGGGGTGTTTTTTTTATGCGGAAAGAAAGTATGGGTTATAAACCTAATATTTTATTTTTATGTAATCGGGGCACAAATATTCAATATGGTACATGATTTTAAAGTATTTTTTAACGCTGAAACCAATTTTAGTTAAATTAAGATGTAACAATCATCATTAAGAAAGTAATCACCGTTTAATGGAAAAATCAATGTATTTTTTGAGTAAAGCAGATAAACCCTTTTACTTCAAAAACTACCTTTGACAATAGATATTTGATTTATCTTTTTTTATTCTTGGAAACAATAAAAAACAAAACATTCCTACCAACTTTCATCAACGTACTAGTTCTGAAGGGGGTTTACGGAGCATATTTTAACACTTTTCCGTTTCGCTCAAAAAACCACCCTTTAGCCCCAGATATTTGTATGGACTCTTTTGATTCTTATTTCCTACGACAAATGAGACATTTGTGCAAAATTTCATCACCATACCAATGAAATTTCTTAATGTTATGCTCGTTTCCCTGAAAATTTTGTCATACTTTTATAAAAAAGGTTATTACTTTTTCTAGGGAAATTATATTGAAATTATTTTGATTGTATACAATTGGGCATTAAAAACTACCCTAAGGTCATGTGTCACGTGCTTAGATTATACCAAGATAAATATAAAGTGGTTTGATATACTTCCTCCTTCCCCTCACCCCATTTTGATAGTGATTATACAAAAAACTAATACATGGATAAAAATAGACTTCGGATATGCTGTAGAGTATGAAATTCTACGTCGACACTCATCTTGAAATTTTATGAATATTCATTTTTAACCATCATTATCTGACAAATAAAAACCCTTATCCGCCGAGGGTATTTTGCTCCCCCAGCGTACAAGGGTGGGGGAGGGGCCAACAAATTAACATATTCCTTTGGCTTAAGTTATTCTCAATCCAACAAGACATTCCGAGATATCAACGATGTCTGGTTCCCAAATTATAGGCTAATCTATGTGAAATTTCGTGTTAAAACATGGACAGAAGGCAACCCTTATATCTTCGGTCTGCCAGTGTTGTCACCGTGGCAACACTTCTTAAAAGTAAAGTTAGGATGTGGACTATTAGTGTACCAAAGCTCATCCCGTCGGAATGAAGTGCAAGGTTGGCTCCCCTAACGCCCTAACTATAACCGTACTTCTATGAGTAGTCATTTCTCAAAAAACACTTAAATAGTAACATGTCAAATTAAACAAAAATTTAACTTGCAACCAGCCAGCGTCCTTTCAATTTAGCATGATCTAAATTTGAAAATAATTTGGTTTGTTTCATCTTATTATTAATACTTTTTTGTATTATTTTCTTCTTCTATCTTCCCTTTTGAAATGTCAGCACCTATTTTTTGCTTTTAAGCCAAGTAAAGGCATACATTTACCGTTTTTAAATCATATTGTCAAAATGTCGGGCACGTGGCAATTCAACAGTTTAATTTTATGTATTACCAAACTGTGGCTAGTAGCTTTTTATGACTTAAACAGCGCAGGAAGTGAGCTATTTAATACATAATTTTATTTAATTTTATCGTGCTAATAACATGTAAAAAAACGTGATAAACTTATTGGCGGGCACGTGACGCGTTTTATTAAAAGTCTTTGAAAACCAAGAAAAATTGTTTATTTTGTCTAGTAACATAATATTTGTAGAGGAGCAATAGACGTATTATAATCGTGTACACTTTGTATTTTGAAATTTCAAAATTTTTCATCAAGTTTTGAATTTAAAAGAACCAATATAAAAATGAAGGGACATTTACACACCCTTTTAGTGTGAAATTTTTCGCCTTTCCCCAATGATTTGTATACAGAAATTTAGCTACATTTGTAGGCTTTTTTTTTTAAATCTTAATTTTGAAGTTATTATTTTTAAAAGCAAAAAAAGCAGATTAGAAATAATTATTTTTATTCAAATAACAAAGGTTGCCAATGAACAAAGCAGACCGATTTTTGATAAATTTAATTAATTCGATTGTGACACTAATATAGCACGTAAATCAACAAATGAGGTATCAAATTAATTGTTGTTGAGATGTAAAATAACAAACAACTAACTCAATCGATACACACATTAAAAAGTTGTTAAGTAATTATGTGTTAAAAATATTGTATTATCAATATCTCCACTCAACGTTTATTTGAGAAAACAATTTTTTTCATACACACGAAGAAACACGATTTGGACCAACAGGACCACGATTTGGACCAAGAAGACCACGTTTTCAACAAATATCTATTCATTATCAGTACCAATTTCGTACATATCGGGCATGTTACATAATTTTCGGGCACGTTACGGCAATTATAATGCTAAAATTCAGAGTAAGTACATTGTTTTCAACCAATTTTTTTTTTTGTTAAAAAATCCTTATTTGTTAATTATTTTGTAGAAAATGCTATTTTGCTATAAATACTTTGGTAGTTTTAATGTCGGGCACGTGACGCAAACAATTCTTAGTATAATTACCAGGTTTTTTTTAATTTTTAACTACAAATCCTTTGCCACATCAAAGCAAGGATTTCAAAGGATCTTAAAATGTATGAAAATAATCTAGATTCAAGTATTAAAATTGTTTTAAATTTATTTTAAATAGTAAAAACTACGTACGAATGTCAGGTACGTGACAATGGAATGCCCCTATAGAGTAACACAAGCTGCAGTTTGGAACGGAGAAAATTATTCTGATTGGTTCGAAACAACTTCTGGAGTAAGACAGGGATGTACATTGAGTCCGACCTTATTTGCCTTCTTCATAGATGACTTAATATATTATCTGGAGTGGAGTGGACTTTTAAGGCGTTGCTCTTTGCGGATGATGTAGTCTTGTTTGCGTACTTCCCCGAAACTTTACAACTCATGATCAACAGAGTGTATTATTCCTGCCGGCTATGGAACCTCATAGTCAACATAGAAAAGTCCAAGGTAATTGTTTTTAGAAGAGGCGGTGGAAAATCTGCATCTAATGAAAAGTGGACCTTGAATGGAGAAAGTATAGAGAGGGTGAATGAATACAAATACCTGCCACTGAGGGAAAAAATGAGATCAAAAATTAAATACGAGCGTATTTGATCTAAAGTATTTTAAATGAAGTGGAGCATTTTCATATTAACGTTGAAGCAATGTTAATTTGAATATGCGACGTAATTTTAAGAGATTCAACCTAATTTCAAAGTAAAACGTGTTTAATTATACATTGAAGTCATCTTTTGTACATTTACATTCCGTTAAACGATGTTTTAAAGTGAAACATTATCATTTTTATATTTTTATATATTGAGATCCACATTTAAAGTGCGCTCAACCTTGATTCAAAGTGAATCATATTCATTTTTACATTGAAATCCACATTTTACATTGCGATCCACTTTTATGGCATTTAAAGTGTCATCATCGTAGTTTCAAAGTGTTGCATAGTCAAGTAAACCTCAATTTGTTTGTATTTGTAAGCTTAATATATAGAATTTCGAGAGCGCGTTGTTGTTTTTCGAAGTAGCTCCCTTACATTTGTGAACAAATTAAACGCGCAATAAAAATTCACTTTCATATAATCGAAAAACAATGTTTAATTACTTTTCTTATATTTATTACTATGAAATACTCATAGCATTAAAAGTCGTCAGAAATAAATGATTCACCACAAAAATGAAATGCATCGAGCATGAATATACATTTGTCTTTGTCTTACATAAATTTAACAAAGAAGCGTCGCATGGGTAGCCATATTGAATCAATACCTAACCAAGCGAAGTTCAATCTACGTTGATTCGAAGTAGATAAATGTTGTTTTAAAAGATAATTGAATTTGATTTCCCTATGATTCCACTTTAATTCAACACATAAACGTAGTAAAATCTACTTCGTTTTTAAGTATGGAAACACTTTGAAATAAAGTCGCTCCACTTTGAATTAAGAATTCTCGGCGTTGGCGCCAAATCGTTCCGAAAAATATTAGAAACAAAGTTTTTTACTTTGATTTTACGTTGTTTTTTCTCTGTGTGGGCGTATACTTTTCAAACAACTTTAGTATGGAACAACATTTCAAGGAAAAGCTAATAAAGGCAAAAACTGCTATAAATATTACTTGGAAAAAGTGTTTCATGAATAAGTCCATATTGCATAGCAGCAAATTTAAGGTGTTTGAGGTGGTGTCAGAGTCTATTCTTTTGTATGGATCACAGGTGTGGGGATGTAAGAAATTCGGTTCTGTTGAGAAACTGTTAAGGCTTTATGTGACAAGGATTTTCCATCTGCAAACGAACAAGCCAAATTACGTTATGCTTAAAAGAGGAATGTTACCTCTTCTCATAAAAACGCTTAAGCTGCAAGCGGACTATTTGCTTAAAGTCTTCAAGATGCCTGAATCCCGCCTTTCCAAAAAAAATAGCCCTCAAAGCTATACGAGAAAAAAGTAGCTGGTACGGAGAGTGGTGGGGACTTGCGCAAGGATGTGGTATAAGTTTGAATATTAATTTTGATGATTGCATGGGCAGAAAAAGACATCTGTATGGAATAATAGAAAAAGTAGATGAGCGGTGTAGATTAGAATATATAACTGAAGCTTTCGGTTCCTTGTTCAGATCAATCTACAGTAGGCTTAACCACAATCTGTCCGACAAAAATTACTTCCGGGATACAAACAGTGTTCACATGATTTCGACAATGATTAGGTTATGGATTGAATTACTTAACTTGAACTACATTCCCCACAGGGCTGATTTACCATAAGAGTGCAGGATATGCAACTTGGATGAACGTGAAGACGTTATTCACTTCGTTGGAAGGTGCCCAGCTTTTAGAGAAACTAGAAGGTGCATTTTTGGAAGTGATTTCTTATCGGAGGATAAAGTTAACATCTCCGATTTTTTTGAAACAAAAGTTAAAAATATTTGAGAAAGGATAAAAAACTATATTTTATATTAAATTTCAAGTTAAAATGGCCTTTGGAAATACGTCGACAGTAGCAGAAAGAGGATCAATAGATGCTTTAAATGCACTGGGATTCTCCGGCCGAGAAATAGCCAGGAGACCGAACAGAAAAAAGACCATTGTCAACAACTATCTAGCAGACACTAAAAAATATGGAAAACAAAAAGGACGCAGAGCTCAGCACAACAATCCAAGAAAAGCGACTCATTGAGCGGCTAGCTTCAAATTCCATACTATCAGCGCCAGCATTTCGACTGTTTTAAGGATAATTAAAACCAGTGGTAACATCAAGAATATGAAAATCAAAAAGAAACCGGTTCTACGGCAGCTACATAAGGAACTACGGATGAATTTCGCCAGGGAGCATGTTGAATGTAGCAACGCATGGAAAAAGGTTGTCTTTTCAGATGAAAAAAAGTTTTATCTTGACTGACCCGATGGTTACAACTTTTATTTTTACGATTAATGAAAAGAAGAACTTATTTTGTCAAGACATCACAGTCATACACCAGGTGTTATGGTGTGGGAGCTATCACCTATTATGGAACAATCAAATTGGAATTTATAACTACAACAATGAACGCTTAAGCTAAAGAATATTCTTGAACCTGAACCTTGGATATTCCAACAAGATAACGCCCCTATCCATACTTCCGGGGTAGCTAGAAGCTGGATTCAGTTGGAAAACGTTGGACTTTAACCATGGCCACCCTATTCACCGGATTCAAACATCATCGAAAACGTTTGGGCCTGGCTATCTCGAAAAGTTTCTGATGCTGGTAGACAATTTGGAGATAAGGACGTCTTGGTCGAACCTAACTGCGATGCCTGAAGCCAGATTTCACCGGAATATTCCAAAGAACTGTATGATTTAATTCCAAAACGTCTAATAGAACTTATTTCAAAAAATTGCACGCATACTTATCATTAATTGACAAAAACATAATACATTAATGTTCTTTTTTTAAAAGATTTTTCAAGTGGCCTCAATCAAGTAATGCATTTTTGTATACCCATTTTTGCAGTCCGTTCTTATAATTTGTGAAATTCCTATGGAATTTCCAAGTTACCCCTTTAAATTTATTCTTTTTTATTGCAAAATATATTTACCTACTCACAGGTATCAAAAACTTCGAGAAAAATATTTCCTACATGACTTTATCGAGAAAAAACTTTTGTGACAATAGTGGCCTCAAACAAGTGACAGGGAGTGTATATGTATATATGGTATTTTTTTAGGGAAGGGAAAGTGTGAAGTTACTACCTTAAAAACTATACTAAAAAATACTCTGTTGATGAAAAGTATTTTGTTAAATTTGTCTTGAGGACCAAACAAAAAAAGAGCCCAAAAGAATTTCGCGGATATAGGTGGTTTTTGGAGTGTAATTACTGCAAAAGTTTATCTTCTTAAAATAACTATAACTTATGTTAGGGGTGCTTGTATCTTTTTACTTTTAACTACTTGTATCTTTTTATTTTATTAAGCATTAAAATAAAAACTTTTAAATCATGTAACATATCTTTTGTACTCCGGGTTTATTCCCCTCCATAGCCATGAGGGGTATTTTTTTTTTTTAATTGACTTTTTTTTCTGTAATGCCCTGTTATACCTTTTCGATAATAGGCCAGCCAAAGCTAATTACAAAAGAGGGCTAAAATCGCAAAAGCGTGATATAGTTCTGGTTTTGGATATGTTGTTAGGGCTTTTTAGAGTACGATATGTTATGATAAATTAAGGGTTCGTGTACAAAAATCAGCGCAAACTTAAAGGTTCTCCTTTAACCACCAGAAATTATGTTAGCATTACGCACTGCACTTCAGCTAGAATAATGTTTGTTGCCAAAACTATTAGACCGAGATGAGTCAGATTTTTGTCTTGTAATACTCTAGAGTATAAATTGATTTCAAATTTGTAGCAGAATTGAAGAATTTTGTACCTGTTTTTGAGTGCTTCAAAATAAGTTAATTTTTCTTTTTTTTTCGAAGCTGCAAAGTTAGTTTCAGACTACTCTTAAAAGCCTAAGCAACATACTAAAAAAAACACACTATACTATACGCTTGGTGGTCTTGCTGTCGAATTTGACTGGCGCTTTTAAACAGTTTATGAAAAATTAATTTATTAAAATTAATTAAAAAAACTACAATATTAACATTTTTTAAAAAATTTGTTCCATAAAGAAAATAATACAATAAAAAAAAAAATTATAAACTGATAACTCTTTATCAAACCAAAAGATTAGAAACGAGTGATTCTATGCTCACAAAATCAAAATTTAAAAACATTCCAGGAATGGTAAGTGCTCTTATAGTATGAGGAAGTTTATTAAAAAGACAATATGAAAACACAGAATAGAAATTACGATATGCAGTCGTGCGGAATTGTGGAACCGAAACAATGTTTAAAGAGTTACCAAGAATGTTATAGTTCGAAATTTATCAAAAATTAAGATTTCCTGACCTCATAAAAAAAGTCTTCAATACTTTAAAGCAATACAGATGTTTAACAGGAAGCAAATTAAGATTGTAAAAAAGTTCGAAACTATGATGTCCGTGTTTTCGGCAAATTTTCCTGAGTACCCCTTTCTGTAGTGTAAGCGGCGGTTGAATTTTATTCTGATAGGCCCCAGCAAGCAATTGCGAACTGCATCTTTGAATGGAATATTCCATAGTGAATAGTTGTCAGGAGTTTTTTTAGAGCAAACCTTACTTAGATAGAAAAAAATTCTTAATGTCCAATTAAAATATTTCCTTGAGGACTCTGTATGACAGTAGAAGTTAATTCTCGAGTCTATAAAAAGTCCCAAGTATTTGAACTCATTAACTTTTTCAACTACGAAACAATTATCGCTACAGCTTAGACCATCATTAAAAGTGTAGCATAAATAATTTGTATTCATAGAACATGCAGAACATCTACTCGTCATAAATCTTTGGCATTCAGGAGCATGATATAAAACAATAGTTTCAAAAGCATTAAGGGAAGACAAATTGAAAAACATAATTTTTGTTTTTTGGCTGATGATCAACCTATGTTCGGCAAACCAAACTCTTAATAAATCAAGTTCCCAATTTATATCAGCAACAAGGTTTAAAGCACTATTAGATCATCAGTCAACAACTGTCAAAACGGTTGCCTCTAAAAATATTGTTGCCTCGTTAATATCCGGACCTTTAAAAACACAAGATTTTTATTTTGTATCTTGTTTTCCTCTCAAGAATTTCGGTTAAAATATTATCAAACAAATAGGGGCATATTCATAGTCGCAGTTAGACCCAGGTTTAACTAAATTACAGTTTAAGACAATTTTGGCTCAATGAATACAAACCGATTTTATATTTTTATAAGATATTTAACTTGGTAAACTACACAAATAGTTTGAAGTATTTTGAAATGATAAACTTAAAATAATAGAATCAACGTCCGAAAATTCAACCAAACCTATGTTTAACTTAGACCCAGGTCTAAAATGACTATGAATACGCCCCATATTGTCTGGCCTCAGTTACAGACAAGAGGGCGAGAATATGCTCTATACCCATGACCAACTCTACCCGGAACGGTTTCCCTTCTGTAGTAACCCTATAACCCTTCCGTTGTGATCTGCTTTTGAAGGCGAGGAATACCATCGTACTTAATTTATTTTAAGAACAGAAAATAGCCAGATAAAATTGCACCAAACTTAACAATGTTCGTTCAAGTGGTGCCAAAGAATCTTGAATTCCACATTTTATTTTCGAAATCGTTACATTTTTGATTTATCTACATACCTACTATCGTTGTTTTAATTAAATTATTTTGCTCACAAAGTAGCTTCATACATACCTTCATAGTATATAAATCTTCTCACCGTTTTCCATCAGTGCTGGTGCTGATGCTGCGACATAATCATAACAGCACACTAATAAAATTGATTGCAATTCATTCGGCAGGGCCCTTCAAAGTGTTGGAGTTCGATACTTATTGAATGAAGACAAACCAACGGCAATAATGATAAAATCAACTCTTTCCATAGCGAGCAGCTCCCTGCCAATTCGTATTCCTCACTTCAGCGCGCGTCTCAAATACATCAACAGTCAACAGTAAAGTAACTATCCTTCCCATTGACTTCAAAAAGGACAACCAAATGGGCGAAGGATTTAAGTGGATCCCATAAAATTGAAATTTGCATCAAGTCAAATCTCAATAAAATTGATCGAAGTCATTTGGCGGTAGCAGCAACGTCGTAGACGTATGTGTATAGGTAGGTAGGTAGTATTGCTTCTGTGTTTGCTGAGGAATTTTAGAACAACTATACCTTTTCACTTCAGATTGACAATTCGTTTACATAGAGCTGCTACAAATACCCAAGAGCTCTAGAGTCCTATCACAGAAATATTGCCAATGGGAAACAAACTAACAACGGACGGACAACACGGGATGAAACCGAACGACGTCGCTTTGTTATTCATGTTCTTCAGTGGTTTTGCGCTTTTGTGTCACTTCTCATGAACAGGCATTTCTTTCAAGCCACCATCAACCAGCTAAGGGTAGAATCAACTATGTATACACTACACACATATATATAATAGGTCGACGACGATGAAGGAAATGAAGCTACAGTTGCATCAATGTTTTCCTTTCGTAAGCCTTCATTTGGGGGGCCCCTACGGGTAAACGTGGGAAATTCGAATATTGGAATCCGTTTACACACTTCAGAAAAGGGATTATTGGGTAGTTTTTGGACATTTGATTTTATAGTCAATTCGTTTGGTAACTTGATGACATAAGCGAGAGTTGAAATGGCTCAGGATTCAGGATTCGAATGGAAAAAAGTCGAATCAAGTTGATTAGTTTGGTTTGTTATTATACATTTCAATTTTCTTAAAATCAAAGGATTTTTTTTTATACTACTTAAGTAAAATAGCTTTCGACTTTTGTACATATTTTGAGTGGAGAAACATAGTGAGGTTAATATGTTTATCGTACTTTTGGGGTCGCTATAGTTAAACAAAAATTACATTGAGTAGATTCATAGTAAAAGGTTTTTTTTATTTTTTAAAGATTCAATGTAAATAAAATATATGTCTGAAGTGTAACTGACAATCAGAAAATTGGTTCTAAAACAAACAAAATTTGATTGGGAGACAATACAAATTATAAAAAGGAATGTTGTTATAGGCAGAGTGTACCAAGCTGAAGCATGGTAAATGAATAGGTTATGAACTTGACATGGGAAAACATTAATCACCTCAGGGAAATAATTTCACTTGTTTTTAGTGAAATTAAATTTAGTGAACTTATTTCCCTCCTGCTAAAAGAAAAGCGGGCACGACTGGATCGCCCAAACTTGCTCTCATAGCTAACAACATTACCGTTATTGGTTCCATAACAATATGATATCATTAAAATAAGTTGTAAAAAAACAAGTTAAAATATAAATTATTAATATAAATTACTATACACTTTTTATTTTAATAGCTTAAACAGATAGAGCTCAAAAAAAAGTATGCCATCTGATTTGTTTGATAAATATAAATTTATGAACAACAAAAATTGAAAAAATTGTTATAGAGCGGTTTTCTTAAAAAAATAATTTTTTATATACACAAATTCTTAAACATTTTTTAAAATAAAATTTGGTATGACAACTTTCAGTATTTAATAAAATTCAATTTTACACAAAATTAAAAAAAAAAAATTCATACACCTGTTTTCAAGGTTTTCAAGGTTTTCAAGATATTGAATTTTCAAAAAGAAAATATTTCAATATATTAATATAAAGGAAATTTGGTTGAAGTCGGTGTAGCTGTTAATCAATCTTGGGATAGCCGCCTGAACAAGATCAATACTTACTTGTTTGTTTTCTTTAAATTTTCTTTTTTTTTTGTAATTTCTAAAAATATAAGTAGGTACCTAGGAGCCCGAAGCGTAATGGATAGTGTGTCGGACTGTCATTAGAACACAATCAAATATGGCTCAAAGTCAAATAAAAATAAATCATATTTATTAAAGATTTCTTAGGTGTTTTTTTTTAAGAAAAACCATAATTTTGGACAAGCTGAAATACCTTAATTTTTGTGGTGTGAAATAAGGGGCCGAATAACGTCTTCAGTGAATGAGTGAGGAACTTTTACACGTTATCGAACTATCGAGTAATCACATTGGTATGATGTTATACGAAGTATCACGTATCGAATTGAGTTCGTATTGTACTAGGATAATTCTAGTACATTTTCCTAAACGTCAATATTCCTATCTTTTCATTGGTCGATTGCCACAGTGGCTTGTGTTGGGCTCACGTATTGTTTACATTTGCCTTTGGAATTTAATTTGGCCAAAAATATTTTTTGGCTTAATCGTATAATGGTGCCTTAAAATCAAGCAAGAATAATTTTCTGGGTTATGTTTAATTTATTTTAAATGTCCCTGAAACACCATTAATTGATATTGTGTAGGAATATTTGTAGAAAAGAGAATAATTTTATTTTTCTGCCATTTTACTGCTCACTCGTCTACCTAGCATCTATCGTATGAAAAAACACTCGTTCACTGACGAATAAATGCCAAAACTCGAAGTCGATTCTCGATACTTTTCTCGATATCTTAGGAAGGAATCCCAAATGCAGATAATTCAGTAACGCATTGCTCACTCGACACAAGGTTTTTTTTTTTTAAGTCTTTAGATAAACTTAAGGTTATAAACAAAAAACACAAAAGAGAAAAATCATTTTTTCATTGTAGGTTGAAGCAATATATTTTGAAAAAATATGTGCTCAAAACAATTTTTACTAATCAAACAAAAAACACTCACAATAACAAATCCAGTATATTTAGGTACATACATATGGTCTTTAAATAGGTACTTTACATAAATGTAAGAGGTGCTATAAAACTTAAACTAACAGTAAAAAAAACTCAAATAAAAACTTTTCTTGCCTTTGTTTCCGCAAATTTATTAATCATCAAAAAGATCAACTGACAATTCCTCATTGTATTTAGCAACCAGTTTTCCTGCTCCCATTTTAATTTTTTTCATTTGAAAAGGATAAAAGTTGTTCTGGTTGTAAAACTTCAAATAAATTACTTAGATCATAGAAGCTCTGAAATCTTTGTTCAGTTTGGAGATCAATATAACTAAGCAGCAATAGTAAACATTCACCCCTGTTCGGAATTTCGTATTTAATTTCGGTTAGTTGTTTTTGTTTTCCTTGTTCAAATTCCGAGTATTATATAGGCTGGAATTATTGCAATTTCATGGCTGCCACACCAATCATCAGATTCCTTTAGTGGTGCTTAGTCTATAGTTCCAATTTTAATTTATAAATTATTTTGCCGTCAACTGGATTTGAACCTAGACCAAGCTACCTCAGAGGCCGCTGCCCTACGCATTGCACCACCAAGGTCACCTGATCGTGCCCATCCAAATGATGGTTTTTTCTAATTTTACAATTGCATTTGGACAACTAGCATTTTTACAAGCCACACACAAGTTAGATGTTATTCATTCGGGTTCTTTCTTTTTCTCCTCTCCGTTATCACCGCAATAATTCGCTGCATATGTGTAAGGAGGGAAAAATGCTATTTGTCCAAATGCAATTGTAAAATTAGAAAAAAACCTTCATTTGGATGGGCACGATCAGGTGACCTGGGTGGTGCAATGCGCAGTGCAGCGGCCTCTGACATTAATGTTTAAAAACAAAAAAGAGTTACTATTTTTATAGTTTTGTTCTTTTTTATAAGATTTTTTAAGTGGCCTCAATCAAGTGACGCTTTTTTTATACCCATTTTTGCAGTCCGCATTCTTATAATTTGTGAAATTCCTATGGAATTTTAAAGATACCCCTTTAAATGTATACTTTTTTATTGCGAAATATAATTACCTACTCAGACTCACACGAATCAAAAATTTCCAGGAAAAATATTTCCTACAGGTATTTATCGAGAAAAAACTTTTGTGAAAATAGTGGCCTCAAACAAGTGAGTGTATCTGCATATCTAATAAAGGCCGGCAAATTAAAATCAAAATGGTACACTATGGCGTATACGTGTTTTTTTGTTAATACATATCAACAAATCTGTCTTGGATGCCATCAGGCCTTACTTATTCGAATTTATTGTAAATATTACATATGTTTATTATTTATACCCAACTAAAATGAGTATTAACGATTTAAGGACAAAAATAAAATATCTCAATGTTTCAAGTGATTGTTGAGATATTAAAAATGTCAATTTAAATTTTCTTACCACACAAGAATTATTATTTGTAATTCTTAAAATCTGGCTCTTAGAATTTGACCAGAAATTGTTAATAGCATGAAATGCGGGCTGAAAATCTTGCTTTTATTTACCTACAACCTACATGTACATTCGACAAATTTATATATTTTTTTAATTAAGTTTATTTTTTGTTTATTATTTAATTTGAAGTGTGTGTTTTAGTTAAAATAAATCAAATCCCAAAATGGTAATAAATTAAGAGTAAATATATCTGCTATTGTTTAAAAAAAATATCATAACATAATTTTGAATGGTAGTTAGTGACCGTTGTTTTTGGTCCTATCAAAAATCAAAAGAGCATGTAAGCATATTACCCAGATAACACTTTAGGTGCCAAGTTTTAAGAAAATTCATCCAGTCATTTAGGCTGTAGCCGCAGAAACATAGGGTGTTGTGAGTTTTGTTCGTCTTCCCTGTCATCGTAATAGCTAGTTTAATCAAAATCTCTGGTTCAATTTCTGTATTATGATTTTTGTATTGCTGAATTAATGAAAATTAAAGGTAAAATACAAGTTCAAAATGGCCATAAAGCACCTATTTATCACAAATAATAACGAACTTTATGCTTTTGAACATACATATATTTTACCTTAGAACGTATAATAAGGTAGGTACAACCATGTTTTAATACAACACATTCTTTGAAACTCTAAATAAATCCCTCGGGCTATAGCAGGAACTTCGATTCGTGCGCGTGTTATGACGCAAAAAACGAGACGACACAGAATTTAATTTGAACTGCTTTATTATGAGTTTGACTTAGAACTCACAATTATATGCCAGAAGAAAGATCTTCTGATGCCCTCTTATTCGAGGATACATTTTCTTATCTACTATTGAAATGCAATGCATAAACAATACCCACACGGGGAATTAAATTCAGTGGAATTTAATGTGAGGCGATTTAGTAGCCACTTCAAAAGAAAAACAAATCGTGGACATAAATACTTGAAGAGTATTTAATTACGATACCAAGAATCTTAATGCTGATGCTGGTCTTAAAAAATCATTGTGTTTATGAAGAAATGTATACAAATTTTAGCTGACAGTTAACAATTGGATTGAATATATAAATAATTTTGTTTATGTATAACACGCGACCTATTCCTGGACTTATATTTACTCTTTTTATCTTTAGCTATTTAAATTTTATGTAGCTAAACGAGTGGAAAATATTTTATTGACAGACTCCTTTAAACTTCAAAAACTTTTCAGATTGCATAGTTTACATTATTTACCTACATCTTAAATTTAACTTTTTGTGTGAACATAATCAAAATGAATCATCAGGCCTTTCTGTATAGAAACTTGGTAAATTTGCAATAAATGCTACTCGCAAATATTAAAAATGCTATGAATTATTCGATAACCTCATTGTCTTTAAAATGACCTTCAAAGCTATATAATCCGATCATGATGGTTCAAGGATAGCACAAGAATAAAAGCAAAACTTTAACAAAAACTTACTTGCTCAGGTTGTTATCGAGAAGTGCTTCGCATATTATTATTTATTCACTTGATGTCTTAGATGATGTACGAAGTAGGTACATTTATTTGGAATAAGATTAATAAACTTTTTATGGAATAAAACATAAGAATCAAAAAGGATGTTTGAAACGTGAACATCACCTTCTAAACCTTAAGTATATGTATGTAAATCCAAAAACGTATTTAAATAGTTAAATTACTTAATACTTTATTCAACCTCAGGTATATTTTACGTTTATAATGTAAAAGAAATGTAAAATTCATGATTTTTAAAAGAACTTAACTCTGAATTTCATATTGATATAAGTATTTTCATTTTGGCACAAGGATGACATCGCTTCTTCTATAATAATAACCATATTCTGTTTCAATGGGTGGTTATTTTCAATTAAAGTTTCTATTTCTCTTCAACGTACGGTTCTCAATTATTAGATAACAACAACTATTAACATACTACATACCTCAGGATATTCATATCCTATTTCTGTGTCCTGTCAGAGGTACATCATTCGATTTTCAAAGAGAACATATACGATTAGTAAGGAAAATATTTTACAGGTATAGGTACGTATATTTATAGGTATTTACATTTTATGTATACCTAAGGCAAGTGTCGTAGCTGAAGTTTGATTAGATTTTGGCCTGTGGCTGTTTTTGAAAACTTTAAGCAAGTCATGATAATCCTGGTCAATATGGAATTTGTGTGTTTCGATACAAAATACATATGTATCTTTATATATCTAATGAGTTGAGTTTGTTTTGTAATTTAAGAAAAATATTATTGGTATAGTGATACGAAAAAAGCCTTCCAGGATATAAATATGTTAAATTACACACTGCCGGTGGATATAATTTTTTATTTAAAATGACCAACTACATGTATGTATGTTAAGACGAATTCTTGAAATTTTTTAAGTAAGAAGATATCAGCATAGTTTTGCGGAATCTTACTCAGGGTTGAATCAGGTTTTCTTGACAACGAAAAACATAAAAATATGTTTTTTACCCGAAGGCCTTTTTTTTGTCAATTATGACGTATTGTTGACATTTAACTCCTGTTTCCTGTTACTTGTAGTAAAAGTTGAAGTTTGTTTAACTTCTACAACACCATACATTTTTCGATACATCTTCAGCTTCACATCGTTAGCACTGTACATACATTTTTTCATAATTTTTTTTCTTTGACAATGTAAGTGTTACCAGCTGGATATACAGTTAAATCATTGTGTTCAGCCATCAGTTCAGAAAGGTACAAGAACTTATATTTGCTAATTTAAATACGAAATTTGTTTTGAATACATACCTAAGGGGCCAGTTATAGCTATCATTGAAAACCATCATTGAAAATATTAATTGTCAATTTTGAGAGATTTTGAAGAGTAAATAAATTATTATTTTGATGCCAAAGTAAAGCTTATTGACTTAATAATTATTTCCAGGTAAAACAAAATTCAACTTGGCACAACTTTTCTCATAAAATGACTTTTATTTTTTTAATGATGAACTACCTTACCAATGATCATTGAAAAAATTAAAATTTACGTTATGGGGAAGATATGGGTCAAAATGATTTTTATTTTGAAGTCGTAAGCTATATTTCTGCATTAAAATATTTAATGATTAAACTTTCGAAGGGCCTCAAAATCAACAGCTAACTTTTTCAATTATGGTTTTCAATGATAGCAAAAACTGGCCCCTAAGTCTTAAATCTATTTTATATAATGGCGTTCGTTCGAGCCAATGCGCTTTTTTCATCCCGTTAAATCTTAATGAACGAAATTAATTTTGCTATCCATTTTTACTTGCGGTATATAAGTAAAGATAACAAGTATTTGTTAATTTTAATATCTTCTGTCTTTATTGTATTGAGTCTTCTTAAAAACTAAAGCTTAAAATCTACCTAACTTCTACTCTACCCTGTGAAGTGTTTCTATCTTGCAGCGTGTGCAAGATATCACATTTCCATACTTCCCGTCGCATGGATTGTGGTTGACATCGGTGGGAGCTACTTCGTTGATAGAAATAGTTGTGTCAGCATAAATAGTTATCGTCGATGATAATGACGATGACCTTGCCTACGACGACGACGACGACGATGACGATGACGATGACGACGACGACGACGACCACGACGACGGCGGGTACAGCAGCTTTGGTTGCGGTCGGCGACGACCTAGGCGATCGGGTTAACTCCTCCCTCACTTAAATGAAGAACGTCCTCGGTCTTCTTGAGAGCCATTCTGACTTTTTGAAGCTCGGTACTTCGGCGCTGTTTGTTCTGACACTGCTTTAGTTTAACGATGGTGTAACAAACTGTAATGAGCGCAAGTGTCGCGCAGCAAGCTATAATTGGATGGGTCGTCAATTTTGTCTCTATTTCACCAATGTAACGTAAATTATCCATGTTCATTCTATGAAGGAACGGTAGGCTCAATATTTCTCTATGACCGGTGATATTGAGAAGTGTAGATGTTGCGCTACCAGGCTGTTTTTTATTTATGTTATTTCGATTGATAAACTTGGAACCATTGATCCACACCGCATCATCAAAAGTCAGCAAATACGTCCCGTTGATGTCCGTTTCAAAACCATTCACCTCCCTTATTCTGGCATTTCTGTTGTTTATTACAACTATGCCATCATCAATAATCAACACTGATTCCCGATGGTCTGGTTGTGTGTTGCAATGAGCCATGCCTCCAGAGTGTAATTGTTGAGCGCATGTCTTGCTCGGTAATTCCTTGCAAAACGTTAGCGTTGTTGCTATGTTGCAGTCTTTAACAGCCAGTACCTGACTTCCACATTCCGCAACCACATCATCTCCATCGAAGAATATAATATTTCCGTTGTGAGCAACAGGGTAGATAATTATTTTCTTACATACTATCTTAAGTATAGGGTACTTAATAATAAAATGCAATACATTATCATTTTGTAAAATCTTAACATGAGATATTTCCATTAGCTCTGTTACGCTTACATTTGTAAATTGTTCGTTAATTATCGATTTTATATCGTCATCTTCTAAAATGATTGGATTTATAATTTTTAGTTTTGCAAGTGTTATTGAAAGCATTAAATTCTGAATTTCGAAAATAAGAATCCTATTTCTTGCTAACAAGATCTCGTAGAGATGGCCAGTGTCAATCTGTTGCCTTTTTGTGTTTGCCAAAATACTATTTACCGTATCTGTTAACTCATTAATTTGTTCTTGGGACTTGGTGTTAATAATAGCCTGTCTGAATCAATCAACTGGGCCTGATTAAATTTAATTTTTTCAAAGTCATCAATATCAGGGGTACCAGCCACAATTTTTAGTCCAGTTCCCAAGAAATTAAGACTTCTAGCGTTTCTATGATGAATACTAATACTTTCGAAAAGTGTTTCTAAATGTCTTATATCTATTTCCAGAATCTTGCGCATATGTGACTGCGGGAAAAGATCAGTCATGTTTTTCGACTCAACCATTATTTGTTTGTAGGCCGTTAGATTCGATGTGTGACTTAAGTATCCGTAGACCTGCCAAAGAATCACATCCCCGTCAGCTATTGGAATATAGTTTGAGTTTGAATAGTCTCTTAGTTTCGCTGCCTCAGTCATCATCAGTAAAAACAAAATAATCCTGAAAGATGTTAATTTCTTTAATAAAATCAGCTTGTAAGTTTAAAAATACTAAATATGTTGTGTTCTATTTAAGGTTGTCCTTATGGACCACCCTCCCTTTAATTAAGACCGTTGTCCCCAAATCGGCTTCTAATTTCTCTTCAACGTATAATGGAGTTAACTTATTACCTAATCTTCTGTTTGATTTCACTAAAACCTTTTCTCCTACACTAAAAATTCTGTTTTGCCTCGTTTCGTTTTCCCTTTGCAACTGAATTTCTTGGGCCTTCTGAACTTTATTTTTTATTTTTTTTTTCTAAAATCTGTCGGGGACGAATGTATTACATCAATTGGTCTTTGGTTCGTAACAGAATGGACGGTCCTATTATATTCTACTGTTGCTAATAGTATTAATTCGATTGTATCCTCGACTTTTCTGTCAAGTTTTAGACATCTTGCAATTTCTAATAGAGTGCTGTGAAACCTTTCTACCTGACCGTTAGATGTACTGTGTAAAGGTGGAGCATTTACTATGTCAACATTAAAATTATTGAGCAAAATTGACCTAATTGTCTCGGATTTTAAAGAAGCCTCATTGTCACAAAAGATTTGTTTTGTATTTGGGAAGATGTTCATTATCTCCAGTATTGGAACTTTTACGTCTATTATAGTGCGTGATGGTATTGGCATCACAACCGCAAATTTGGAAAACTTGTCAATGCAAGTTAGAAAATACTTTTTATCCGTAGAGAATATGTCAACGTGAAGCATTTCTCCAGCATACGAGGGATTGGTGTCTCACCAAGCAATTGTTTTTTTGGATGCCGATCGTACTTCGACTGTACTTCATTTGCCTGTTTTGTCATTTTTGGAAAGAAATATTCACATAGGATTTGCTTAACGTTTTCTTGAGCTGCTCTATGTGCTCGGTTGTGTTCAGTAATTATAATTTCTTTTTGTTCATTCGGGTCAAATATATCTAACACAAATTTATTAGCATGCCAAAACTTAGTTGATGGAAATAACTCGACTAAATTGTGTTGGATAAAGGCTAGAATTGGCAAGTCACAATAAATTACATTGACTACATCTATTTTAATCACGTTTTTTAATTTGTCAATCAAAGTATTCTTTTCTGAAAAGTTAATGAAATGTCTACTTTTTTTACCAAATATTATAAATGTACGCGATGAAGCGCTTCGGGCTTCCTCTAAAACTATTTGATTTCTGAAGCAGTTTAAAGGTTTGTCTGTTGTTTCGATTGCATAAGTTAGAGATAATTCACTATGCATCGTAGCGTCATTAGAAGATGCATCATTCTCCAATGCATGGATATTTTGCCGAGAAAGCGCGTCAGCGACATAATTCTCTTTTCCTGGCTTGTAAAATATACGAGCATTATGCTCATCTACAAAAGCTTTCCATCGCTTAATTTTTGCGTTGGTATTTTTATCTGAAACTGAATATGAAAGGGGTTGATGGTCTGTAAAAATATTTAGACTCTTTACTCCATAAAGATAGTTACGGAGACTTTTTAATGACCAGACTATGGCCAAAAGCTCTCTTTCATTGGTTGCAAATTCTATCTCCTTACCTCTGAGGGTTCTTGAGATCATTGTAATCGGTTTACCGTTTTGGGACAAAACCGCTCCAAGACCATACGATGAAGCATCCGTCGTAAGATCGAAAGGCTTCGTGTAGTCTGGGTATAACAATGTTACGTCTTCTGACGCCAAAATATCTTTTAGTTTATTAAATGCATCAAATTGTTTGTCATTTAATTCAATCTTAATTTTTTTGATTGGTTGGCACCTATTTTACCATTTTCGCCTTTCAATATATCAGTCAGTGGTCTAGCTATTGATGAAAAGTCCTTTATAAAACATCTATAATAACTCGCTAGACCCACAAAAGACCTAAGTCCAAAAAGTGTTGAAGGTTGAGTGTAATTTTTGATTGTCTCCACTTTAGTAGGGCAAGTCTTTATGCCATCCCTAGATACCATAAAACCTAAGTATTCTACGTTTGTTTTAAAAAAATTAGATTTTTCACGAGAAACCCTCATATTTGCATCGTACAATTTTTTTAAAACCGTATTGATATCTTCGACATGTTCTTTTTCAGTTTCTGAAAAAACAATAACGTCATCGACGTAAACATAGCAAATTTTTCCAATTTGCTCACGTAGGACATCATCTATGGCCCTTTGGAAAATGCTGGGGGCATTTTTTAAACCAAACGGGAGGCGACAAAATTCATACTTTCCTCCGTTAACAGAGAAAGCTGTCTTTTCCCGGTCTCGTTCGGCTAGTTCGATTTGGTGAAACCCTGGTGAATTTGACAAAATTGTTGTTATATTTGGGATGGGGTACTTATCATCTATGGTTCTCTCGTTGAGCTTCCGAAAGTCTATTACTAAACGTTTCTTTTTATTGCCCAACTCATCAGTACCCTTTTTATCAACAACCCAAAATAGGATTGTTGTAGGGTGACCTTGATGGTCTAATTATACCATTCCGCAGAAGGTCTTTAACTTCAGTATTAACGAAATCTTTTACACCCATAGGATAGGGGTAAAATTTTGAGTAAATGGGGTCTTCACTTACTGTACGTATTGTGGCAACGATATTGGTGTTATACGGCAAAGATTCATTTGAATCTGCAAA
Source organism: Melangyna quadrimaculata (assembly GCA_949320155.1). NCBI lineage: Eukaryota > Metazoa > Arthropoda > Insecta > Diptera > Syrphidae > Melangyna > Melangyna quadrimaculata. The sequence goes on along the minus strand of OX439483.1, from coordinate 130,266,656 downwards.
TGTTTTTATTCTATTACGTATCATATTTTTAAAATCTATGCTTACGGATGGTGGAACCTTAATGTCCTCTACTTTCGTAAAGTTCACATTGTCACATTTATGGAAGAGAATAGTTTCTAACCCTGAATTGAAGCGAATTAAATTTTCTTTTAAGCAAATTGTGGCGTTAACCTGTGTTAACAGGTCAAGACCAATAATTCCGTCAAAAGTTGACAGGTTGGGTAAAATAAAAAAAGTGCTATTTCTTCCAAAAATATTTATAAAACATTTGAGTTCAATATTGTTAAAACCATGAATTGATTTTACTAAAAAAGGTGTGTCTACTGGCACTAAACCTTCTATCTCTTGTAATGGCCTGATGTAATTTTTCGAGGCACCTGTGTCAATTAAAAACTTTACTAACCTCCCTCCTACTGTTTTTTTAATAAACGGTAGTTGGGTGCTTCCCCTAAAAAATTAACGTAGTCAGAATCATGTACCTCAGCTTCCACTTCATCTACCTGCAACGCAGCTGTGGCTTCATAGTCACCTTCATTATTCCGTGGAGGATTGTCCTGCAAATAATTTACTCTTTGGCGACGCTGCCCCGACTGTCTTTGAAAGCTACTTGGCCTTTTATTCCTTTGTTCTTGCCCTTGATCATAGGTATCGTTACTATTTTGTTGTTGATAGCTATTAAATTGGCGTAAACGTGATGATGTCGGATCAACATCCATTTTTCCACGACTGCTGGGGGATTTAGAACTGTTAAGTTCCGATTGTTTGTCGTTTTCATAACTTTGCCTTTTGTTAAAATATGGATTTTTGCCTTGCTTATTAATTTGGCTGTTATAATTGAAGTTATTACTATTATTATTGTTTTGGTAACGGTTCGGTGATCGTTTGATCTCGGACCTGAGAGATTTTTCTTCAAAATTTTTCGCATAACTCGTTGCAAACAAATACCTTTCATTGTTTGCTTCAACTTCTTGAGCTAAGGCCAAAGCTGTAGGCATATCAGACGGACGGGCCGAAAACAGAACATCACTTAATGGTTTTTTTAACCCAGATATAAAAACTCTAAGGGCGTCTCTTCTGTATTTTTCGTTAAATGCAATGGCTAATGCACTGTCATATGACATATTGGTTTTGTTTGTAAGAAGAGTAAGTTTTTTTTCAATCTCGTCATAATATTCTAGAACGGTAAGGTTTCCTTGCCGCAATGTACTGAGCTCTTGCTCAATTAAATAAATCGGACGTACATCGGCGTACGTAAAATCTAACCTAGCTATGATAGCTTTAAAATTAAAAACTGTATTGAATGAAGCCAAAACAGCGTCGGCTGGGCCTCTTATTTTATTTCTTATTATTCCAACTGCCTGGTAATGTCTAGAACTACCATCGTATTTTTCGAAAACTTTGTAAGCAGAGTGAACCGCTTGACGCCAAGAGACATAAGTGCCCTGTTTGCCCTCAAATTCTGGAAGAGATTTAACTATGTCGAGACACTCTTCACACCTACTACCTTCCACAATTTCAATTTCTTTAAAATTTTCAACTTCAGGTTTGTTTTGTGTCAATGTTAAATTTTTCACTGCATCACTTAACTTTCTTTCAAAATCCAATTTTTGTGCTTCAAGGGCACCACTGACTGCGGATTCTACTAATACTTTTAAATCTGTAGCATTCATTTTTGTTTCTATTTTTTTTCCTATTTGTAAGTAATTTAACTTTTCTAATAGTGTTTCAAAATTCTCAGGTTCACTCATTAACCGCAAAACCGTAAATGATATTTATACGCAGTTTAATTAATTTCAAATTAATAGGAGCACTCACAAAAAAAATAACACTTGCAAACTTTACAATTAAAAATATTCAAAGTATAGACAAATTCTTACATTTTTACATAAAAGAAAATAATTCTTAAAACTCGTAATTGATGAATGATATATGTTGATATTGTTTAGATTTCCAAAAAGTTCTTCCGAGTTGGGCGCCAGTAAAGATAACAAGTATTTTTTAATTTTAATATCTTCTGTCTTTATTGTATTGAGTCTTCTTAAAAACTAAAGCTTAAAATCTACCTAACTTCTACTCTACCCTGTGAAGTGTTTCTATCTTGCAGCGTGTGCAAGATATCACATTTCCATACTTCCCGTCGCATGGATTGTGGTTGACATCGGTGGGAGCTACTTCGTTGATAGAAATAGTTGTGTCAGCATAAATAGTTATCGTCGATGATAATGACGATGACCTTGCCTACGACGACGACGACGACGACGACGATGACGACGATGACGACGACGACGACGACCACGACGACGGCGGGTACAGCAGCTTTGGTTGCGGTCGGCGACGACCTAGGCGATCGGGTTAACTTATACATGGGTACTATAGGGCAAATTCTGGATTCGTTAAAAAATCGAACTCGATATAATTATTTTCTCTAATAAAACGATGACAATGAACGCAAAAAAAGTGGATCCCGCAATTCTGTCTGTCTGTCTGCGTGTACCTCGACCTGCAGCCTAAGCCAACAAAGCGATTTCCTTCAAACTTTCGCTTAAGGCTTTTAGGGGATTCCGTAGAGGGTAGGTTAGGTTAGGTTAGGTAGATGCGCTGCCGGTAGATCTTGTTCCCGTCACACTTAGATCAATGTTGATCCTCTGTGATACCCCGATGGATTGCACCATCCCTTTAAAATAAATAACCAATGAAATCCTATGGAGCATCGAGCCATTTCGAGGCGTTGATGAAGTTCATTAAATTTAAGATGTTATTATCTGTTGACTTCGAGATTTCTGCTAAATCGTTGAAGAAGTAGCTACCCAAAAATGTTGTCCTTATGTTGCAAAGTGTCGGACAATGACCTAGGTAGTGAAGGGTGTCCTCCTCTGCTTCTTCGTTTCCGCAGCCACTGCATTGGTCTACAGTATTGAGTCCCATTTTGTTTTTATCAGATGATGCAGGGATCTCTTTTTTAGGTTCATAATTTTGTCTGTTCTTTTCTTATTGTAGCTGGGCCACAGATTCTTTTTAGTGGTACAAGTTGCAAGTGAGTTCCACCTGTCATTGGTAAGTTCCACTATTTTCTTGTTAATCGCCTGTTTAATGGCACAGGGTGGAATTTTAACAATGGAGTCTGTTAGGCTTGGATCTAACGATGAACCAGTCCTTGCCAGTTCATCGGCTTTTTCATTACCTTCAATTCCACAGTGTCCAGGGACCCAACAGAGTCTGATGTTGTGCTGTGTGACAAGAACTCTTAGCTCTTCACGACAGCATGAAACCAGTTCGGATTTGATTTCTGTGGCAGAGATGGCCTTGATCCCCGCCTGGCTGTCAATGTAAAAAGTGATATCAGCTCGTGGTATCGCCATCATTAATATTTGCCCGGCACCCTTAATCACTGCCAGAACCTCCGCCTCCGCTTGGAAGACACTGCTGTAGTCGGGAAGTCTATAAGATTTGGCTAAATTGAGGGCTTATGAGAAGAATCCCACACCTACACCCATATCCATCTTCGATCCATCGGTGTATATTTCTACCACCGGTTCATCTGATTGTTGTAAACCAGCATCCCATTCCTCTCTTGTAGGGATGGAGACAGAAAACGGTTTTTCAAAATCTGTACGGGGTGTTGTGTAGTACATACCCCTCCGTAAATTTATGGATAATTTGTGCGTGACCCCTAGAGGGTAAATTGAATTTGTTTTCTGAACTCCAAAAATAACGGTACCTGCCATGCCACCAATATAGAAAAAATTAATTTATTTCGAAAACGGCTCTAACAATTTTGAAAACCAAACAAAAATTAATAGTTAATATTAGGAATGTGATAAATATTTTGGTAGACAAGAAATATTTATAACGGTTATTAACGTAACCTGTCATAGAATCGATTTTTTGATCGATCTATGTATGTCAGCTTATACGATTTTGCATATAAACACATTCAAAAAATTATTTTTTGTATTAAAAAAAAACAAAAATATTAATTTATGTTTAAATTCAATATCTTGGAAATGGATTGGTGTTTTTATATTTTGTGTAAAATTGCATCAAACAAAAAACATAAATGTTAAAAAAGAAGCAAAGTGCTTGTAGATTAGATTTAGATAAAATAGAGATTTTATTTTGCTCTTCCTTTAAGAATAATTTACATAAAAATATACAAAAATCTCTAAAGCATGGCTTTGCCGTCTGTCTGATAGCCAATTCTTTTTATCACGATTACAAGATCTAATTATTAACAACTATTAACAATTAATTTAAGATTAAATATATTAAAAAATCACCATTAATTATTTTGTTTCTATAATTGAGTGCGATTTTACAAAATTTAAACAGATTAGGTACATTCATTTCATTTAAAAGGGGTATAATTTCTTCTTCCGTTAAGGTAATACTCCCGAAAATACTTTTTCTAAACTCCCTTAAAATTGGACATCGACCCAGGAAATGGAGAACATCTTGGAATTGGAAGATCTTTTCTGTGTGGTATGTAATTAAGGTTTAGTAGTTCACCTCGCAAGCGGAACATCATAGCTATTTCCTCTATCTTACACTCATCTCTGAAATAGTTTCGTTGATAAATAGTCCTATGGAGAGAACCAGCTGCTTATTCTATGATGACGATGATTTGGCACATTGAGAATATAGTCTATTTGCAACTTAAGCGTTTTTAAAAACATTGGTGACAATCCAGTCTCAATCATAACTTTCTAGTTGCGTGAGTTCGGAGGAAGGCGAAATGACCTCTTAACGTAAAATCTGAGAAGTTTCTCCACAGTTTCATGTTTTCTTCCTCCCCAGACTTGAGCTGCATACAAACGAGATGACTCGGCAACTGCCTCGAATACCCAGTATTTACTGCTCTGTGCTATGTATTTATTGCTGAAGCAAGTTTTCCATGCAACGTTAACTGCGATTTTAGCTTTTGACAGTTTTTCTTTCTAATATACGCCCAAATACTTGTATTCTTTGGTAATCTCAATCATGTCTCTGTTGTAATACCACTTTTCGTTAGCACAAGTTCTACCTCCACCTTTTTAACGGTCATCACTTTCGTTTTATCTAGTTTGACAACAAGGCTCCATAAGTTACAATATTCATACAATTTGTTTATCATGATTTGTAGAATTTCCGGCGAATAAGCCATCAGCACTACGTCATCCGCAAATAGAAGTGTTTTAATTTGAGTTCTGTGTATTTAATACCTCCTGGCAAGTTCTTGTATGTTTATATTAACAAAAACCTTTGCGTAACAAGTCAGCCGTAAAAAGTAGTGAGAACTAAAAGTACGTCGAGTTCTAAGTTATTAATGTTAAACATCAAATATTTGAAGTAGAATAATACCGATCTGGGATCGCTTCCCAGCCTCGTCCACCTAAAAAACTAAAAAGTTTTTTTTCAGGGCTACTGCCTCTTGCGAGGAATTGACAAATCCTCCAAGAGTATCACTTGTCACGAATAAGTGCTTCTCGTCTAGCCGTTCGGATTCGGCATAAAATTGTAGGTCCCTTCCATTCCTGTCGAAAGGCGCACACAGGAATGGTTGCGAGTTGTTAGCCACTAGGCCCTGGTTCTTCATGAGCCGTTGTGCCACCCGATTTATTTTTGTTTTTTTTTTTAAAGTTGTTAGCTGCGAGAGTAAGTTTGCGCATCCAGTCGTGCAGTATATTTTTTGTTCACTTGATCAATGTGCTCTTACAGTTTTTTTCTGTCCCGATTTTATTCAAATAAGATACCAGCCAAACATGAAGTTCATTCGCAACCCTCGATCTTTTAGATATGAAAAATATGCTTTACTGGACTGAATTCATAGTCGCAATGAAGTAAAAGACTTCTCTACCGAAGAATGTTATAAAAAATGTTTAAAACGTGAAACGTAGAACTGCCCAGGGGGTAATTGCATCCATTGTTCCCCCCCTGTACCCGCACCTGTCTTCCGTATTTTTGATATCTGAACTTTGTCTCTTCTACATCCAACAATTCTCCCACTATCAAGTTTGTTAACTTCTTAGTGTGAAAAGATACTTGGGTATGTCGAAAACATTTAAGAAGACCCAGTACCTAGTACCTATTAACTTTCATTTCACTTTTCCTTTCACATATTTGAAATTATTACAAGTTTAAGAAACATCAATTTAACCTTTTCCCTACAAAATCATGAAAGTTTATTTTTACGCTCACAAAACACAATTTTTATTTGCTGACCTTGAATTTTTCGCTGTCAAATATTCAACAAATCTAAATTTTTAAATGGATCTTTAACGGTGCTCTGAAAAATGATAGGAATAGAGTTAGAGTGCTGGAAAACTTTGAAAGATAAACTTAATATTAAAAGATTTGCCTCAATCGTTCTACAAGGAAATCAAACCAAAAAAAAATGGGCACGACTGGATCGCACAAACTTGCTCTCGTAGCTAACAACTTGAATGTAGCTTAAAATTGACAATGTGCAGATAATAGTGGTTCTATAACATTATGATATCATTAAAAAAAAGTTTTAAAAACAATTTTAATTATAAATTATTACTATAAATTAATATAATTTTTTTTTAATATATTTGATAAATATGAATTTATGAAAACAAATTTTCAAAAATTGTTAGAGCGGTTTTTTTTAAATAATTTTCTTTGTGTAAAAATTCTTGAAAATTTAAAAAAATTAAATTTGCTATGCCAACTTTCAGTATTTAATAAAATACAATTTTTTACAAAATTTGAAAAACAAATCATCAACCCATTTTCAATATATTTAATTTTCAATTTCAATTTTTGTATACAGAATTGTTAAAATTGAAAAAGATCCTCTCACACAAAAAATTTGGTTCAAATCGGTGTAGCCTTAACGAGAAATTTTAAAACCAAAAAATCGGTTCTATGACAGGTGCCGTTAAAAACCGTTATAAAAAAATTTGTTTTTCTACCAAAATATTAACTGTCGTAATTATATTAGCTCGTATTTTTTTTATCGTTAGAGCCGTTTTTGAAATAAATCAATTATTGGTTGTATGGCAGGTATCGTTATTTGTCGAGCTAAAAAAAAAAATCAATTTCCCCTCTAGGGAATCCCATAAGAACCTTAAGTCCAAAGTTTGAAGAAAATATCGCTTCAGCCGTTCAAGCTGCAGGTCGAGGTACATACAAAGGACAGACAGACAGAATTGCGACACCCACTTTTTTCGCGTTATCTATCATCGTAATGTTGGGAAAATTATTTTCTCCATTTTTTTTTGCACGAATCCTAAACTTGCCCTGTATTACGTATACCGCAAGTAAAAAAAAAAAAACAAAAAAAATTAAAAATGAACTTGATTCGGGAAGAAAACTTCCACCGTATAATACGCATGGACAAGTTTTGGAGAGCAGTTCCATGTTGGAGACTCCACCAATTTTTATTTCATTTGTTCGGAAAGAGGAAATGTTAAGTGATTTTTCAATGTGTCAAAAGACTTAAAGAATTTTACGCGAAACTTTTGAATGAAGTTTATTTCTTTTTTTTTTTTTGTACTTAACTTTCTTATTCAACGAGTGAATAGGTTATGGTAGTTCGGTTTAAAAGAAAAATGAAATTTTGAATAACTAAGTGTTTTGTTGTTTTTTTTGTTCGAAAAAAGAAAATGACACAAAAATGACGATGAAAAGAAAAAGTTTAAATAAATGTTAAAAAAAACTTCAGTTTATTCTTTCTTGTTTTGACGAATGAAATGATGACAATGATGAGGTCAAGGATAATATGTCACTTTAAATAAAATAAACTTTAGCACTAAAGAAGACAAATGACTGAATACCTAAATAAAAAAATCTAACCTTTACTTTTTGATGGTTTCCAAAAATATACCTACTCTAAAATTAAGATTTAGCTCTCTTTTTGTAGCTAGGTACTCATACTTATATCACTTCAAATTTATTTGTATGACTCCATTGGGTATCTAACTTCAAAACATACAACCATGTGTATAGCAGCAATAAACTAACTTTGCTCTTCGTGGCTTTTATGGTTTCCGGTGGCGTTGCTGGAGAGAATGCAATTATCCACAAGATATTCAAAGTAGAACTGTTTCTGGGAATAAAGGAGTTCTTATCATGATATCAAATCTCAATCCTCAATCGTGGTTAAGCACACTTCAGTAACCAAAACCGAAACTTGCATGTCGATTGCCGATGGTGATTATGGAAGAATAGGAAAATTAAGTTCCTCTGCTTTCCATTCGTGAAATGGATAGATAGGTACGTATTATACGTATTGTTTTCAGAGCGGTAAGTTGTAGTTCAATTTAAAAATGTAATGGGCGTAATAACTGTAGAGCACATCAGAGCAGTGATACTATCTCCATTTTAAATTTACAAAAAAATTCTCTAAGTTTGTACTCCTAACTCCTAAGTCGAACTCATTTCTAGCAAGGGCTTACACAAAAGAAGCTTTCCTTCGTTGTTTAGAGGAGTGAAGCAATTTTCAATGTTAAAATTCTTCTTTCGTAGAGTATCTGTTGCCTTTTTAAAACTCTAGGTTTAAGTATGCATATCAAAAAGAGTTTTAAAAGAAAAGGAAATGAGAAATGCAATTTCTTACGAGTAGTAGTAATGATACAGGCATTAGTGTCAACTTCAATAAATTATATTCTTCTTTCTAATAACGACATTTGATGTCATATATGATGGTGCTATTTTCGAATGTTTCCATAAGACGCATACAAAGTTTTGTGTGTGTTTATAGCGACAAATGGCGAAGGGGTTAAGGCAAGTTGTTTTTTGTTCCTTAAGACAGATGAGTCTGTTTATTAAACTTTGATAATTTTACTAAATGGACTTCTATGAAGTGATACAGATAGTGGTATTGGGCATTCAGATGATTAGAATAAGATGTGAAAAAAGCTTAAGCGTGTAGGATGGAAGTGAGATAAGAAATATCGTGTGTGATACTCAAAATAAGAACAACAAATATGCACGACTGGATCGCACGAACTTGCTCTCGTAGCTTACAACTAGAATAACCTAGACATTGACGGCGTAAATACAGAAATGTTTTGATAAGATTTTTTTATCGTTATAAAATAATTCAACCATATTGTAATTGTCAATTATTGACTGATAATTGTTAAATATTGAAATTTTGCATTTTATAATGCAATTTATTAAAAATCTAATCAACAATTCATCAATTTTTCCAATTTTTTTGTAATTAACGACTGCCTGCATCATTCTCAATGACCAAAACTTTAAGCGGTTGGTTTGTTGAATATTGAATTTCTGTATTTATCAACTTTCTATTAATTTTTTAAAATCGCAATAGGGGTGATTAAAACGTGTTAAAATAGCAATTTTAAAATTGAAAAAAGCTATAAATAAATATACAAAATTGAATTTTTTTTTAATTTAATTTTTTCCAAACAAAAATTACTCGTACAAATTTTAAATGCAATATCTTAAAACTAACTAAGAAGTACCGACTTGCAAAATAATGATAATATCAACCTAATATTTTTTTTTTTTATTTTCAAAAATTGGATATTTTTGGTCCCTTCAGTACACCCATTTTTTTGGGTTTTGTGAACCAAGAAAACTAAATATTTAAAAAACGACTTGGTCAATATTTTTAAAACTAGGTGTAATATAATATTTTTATTATTTTGTAGCATACACGAAAAAATCATGATTATTAAAAAATTAAATAAAAAATTATGTTTATAGAAATGTTGAAAAACCGTTAAGAAAAGCCAAACCAAAGGTATGATCAATATTTTGATGCAAACATTTTTACCAATAACGGTTATAAAAGGTACCTTCCACAAAACCGATTTTTTTTGATTTTCAAATTTCTCGTTAACGGATACACCGATTTCAACCAGAATTTTTATATACAAAAGCTCCTTCACAATTTAAACAATTTTGCATATACAAATTTTTGAATTTATTTTTTTTTTTAATTCAATATCCTGAAAACGGGCTCATGAATATTTGTTTTATTATGTACAAAATTGTATTTTATTAAATACTAAAGCCTAGTATGCAGATCGAGAAAATTTGTTTCTCCTATACTAATTTTTCCCCAGAAAAATTTTATGTTTGAATTTTTTCCGGGTTGTAGGTAGCTCATGAGGAAAATTCTGACGTTTAAAGCTGCTGTACATAAAAAAGTATCCGCTGCACAAAAAAGTCTCCACTATATTTTTTCGACCCAAATAATGTTCTGCGTATTGTTTTGCAGGACAAATGTTGACGTTTGATGTATACCGTGCTTTTAATCAACCTACAACATTTACCTATTTCATTATTTCCAATATAAAAATATATTAGAAGAACAATTACAGGTAAAAAATGAATGAAACTGTAAAGTGGGCCTACACTACCTCACCTATTTAAGCTATGGGGGACATTAAACAGCTTCCCCAAGCCGAATAAGGATGATGGCTAAAGAGCCGATCTGTTCCGTGTTGAAGTAAATTAAAAACAGGCTAAGGAGCCAAAGTGTTCTTGTATACTTCCTAAACGAAAGTGTCCCTTGTTTCTAAACAACTTAAGCTATTTATATAAAATTGATATGCTTACACACTAATGACTTAAGCCTATACATATTCTAACTTAAACATATACACATAGACATATTAATATTTTATTGCAAAATCGACGAATAACAGAATTGGGCAGCATACTTGCTATGTCATCTAATTAATAGCCAATATGCATGCCCCTTCTACAATGCACAAATGTATCCAAATACATCTAGCCATATGCACTACACAGCATGCAGTGCAATGAACTTTAGCAAGTAGGTAGATACATTAGAACAAAGTAATCTGAAGCGTCGTCGCGTTCCGTCATTGTCATCGTGAGCGGCATTGAATTTATTATATTATAAATTTGGGCTATGGAGTGCATGAGGTTGATACTCATGACCATGAATAAAATGCGAGTGCATTAAAAAATAGGTTAGTGGATGTCGATGACCGGAATCAAATGGATAATTAAATTGTCGGTAGTGTGAGCCCTTCACAACACAAACTGTTTAGGAATTGAGAGAATCAAATCTATAGAACAGCTGTTTCTACCCAGTCGCCAGTCAGTGGTGTAGCTAATAGGAAAGGGTTCAATGGGGCCCAACGCTGCTACAAACTGATTCCTATTTAACAAAATCATGTATCTAATTTTTTATTAGTGTAAGTTAGTTTTTATGTTGAAGGGATTTAAACTTAAGGAAACAAAAAAGGCACGGAACAAATCAAGAAACATAAATCCAGAAAAAAGGAACGAAATGAAATGTAGATCATCAAAAAATAATTTCATTTAAAAGCTCTCCCAAATCAACGTGAAACATTTGCTCTGAACGCCGAATAATTCACAATGCTAACAAAAATGACAAAAAAAAAACAATAGTAAAAACAGAAACTGCCGCCGGCAAATGTTTCACGCAGCTTTCGCGGGCGCAGGGACATGAGTCCCCGGGACATAAATCCCGAATTTTGTTTTCGGGACTTATGTCCCACTTTACTGGGTCATAAGTCCCGAATCGAATTCGGGACTAATGTCCCAACCTACTGAGACATAAGTCCCGAAAAAAAATTTCGGGACTTATGTCCCACGAATAATTTTTTTTATTTTTGCATATATGTACCTATTGAGGCAATTTCAAGAGACCACAGCTGAGGAAATAGTAGAACCGGTATTGTTCTCTCGATTTTTTTTTCCGTAGAACCTACTCCAATCTAAAGTACAGTTTTAAGCTGTTGGAAAAAAAAACATAAGCTTGTAAATTTATTGGTTAGTCGAAATTGCATCGTGACAAAATAAGATCATGGAAATTGAAAGTCTAATTGAAAATTGTGATATTCCTTTTGAGTTTATAGCAGGGCTGAGGAAAAATAGTTGTCTTCTCTATATTATTAGTGAAAAACAATTGTATGTGCAAAAAAGTGTATACAAAAATAAAAAGAGATATACTTGTTATATCAATTCTTGCAAAGCAAGCATAACTTTTGATTCAGTGTCTAACAAAGTGGTTAAAAAAAGTGATGCATTACATCCTCATTGTGACCAAGAAAATATGATGCAAAAAATGAAAATATCAAATTCAATAAAAAGTGAATGCTCGGTTTCACACAAGAGAGGCACAACAGCCAAAGAAATTTTTGATGCTAAGTGAATAAAAATGCCAGAAGCTGCACACTTGGTGCAGTATTCATCAGTCAAACGACACATGAACAGAATTAAGAGTGCCTCGCTACCAAAATCACCACTTAATTTGAGGGAGGTTAAAGAAGCATTTTGCAATGAGAATGTCCTGTCGAATTTTGGCATGTCCAGATACGACAAAGAAAAAAGCTTTTATAAGCACACTGTTTTAGAAGCCAAATTCAGTTACACCATATTTTTAGCACCTAAAATCGCCGAATTAATTTCAACATTGCCTCAATCCGAACGAAACTATTTGATTGATGGCACGTTCCATGTTCTTCCCTCGATTGGATGTAGGCAAATATTAATTGTTTATATAGCGCACGCTGAACATGTAAGTTTTCTTAATATTGTGTTCGTCATTTTTTTTTTGTATATAAATGTATGATACAAATTACAAATTTGTTTTTTTGAGAATAAAATTATAAGACTTAAATTGTTTGTGAATTTTATCAAATAAAAATGAAAAAATCGCGCGATTTTTCATTTTTATTTGATAAAATTCACAAACAATTTAAGTCTTAAAATATTTTTCTCAATTTCTACAAAAAAAATATACTAGGTTCTTTTAAAATTTTAATAACTTAAGATTAAAAAGAGTGCATTCCTTAATAATTATTTTTGTTTAAGGTATATCCTTTTCTCTACTCGCTCATGAGTAGCAAGTCAGAGGAAAGTTATGTACACATGTTTCAATTTATTGAAGCAAATGTGTTCAACTTTAATGCTGCTTCTTTCACGACTGACTTCGAACAAAGCCTTCGCAATGGACTTAAAAAAACTAACCCTGAGGCGGAAATTCGAGGTTGTTGGTTCCACTACATAAGGGCACTAAGAAGAAGGGCATCAAGGATAGCAAATTTTATGACAACCATTCGGAAAAACAAAAAAGCTTATATGCTTTTCAATAAGTTTTTTGTTCTTCCACTTCTTAAACCGTCGTTGATTGGAGAAGCATTTAATTTTTTAGAGAATAGTTGCGCTGTATATCCTTACTTCGAAAGTTTTGTTCAATATTTTAAAAAACAATGGATATCCAAGGTGAAAAATAATATGTTTATAGCATTTTTTATATTTTGTAACACCTTCTATACTTTTAATCCAATTTGTCAGGACCTCTCAAAACAGTTCTCTGTTTACAAAATTGCTATGAGAACCACCAGCATGCTGGAGGCTTATAACCAAAAGTTGGGTAAAGTATTACCCAAACACGGTGATTTTTTCAACTTTTGTGATACTTTGCTTGACGAAGAATACAAGAGCATTTTGGATTTTTCTTCATCGCTGGATGGTGAAACTTGGAGAATGTTTGAGCGACCCAAAGGCAAGTTTGAGAAGAGGAATGAGTTCATACACCTTCTTACGGTTAAGCTTGACAAGCGAAGAATAACCATATCTGAGTTCATCAATCAAATGGCCTCAAAATTATATGCTCGTTCTAACCAAACCGTTGATATTGAATTCTCTGATGTTTCATCCAATGAAAGCGAAGATGATTTAAAGAATGAGGTACGCCAGCCAGAAGAAAATGAATCAATTAACTGCAGCATTTGTTTCGAAAATCCTCGAAACATACTTTTGCAACCTTGCAATCATTGCAAAATGTGCAGTAGTTGTTTTTCAAAGCTCAGTGAAGAAGCAACGACTTTAAGAAATGAATTATTGTGCCCATTTTGTCGGCAGATAATAAAAACCACTTGTTCTGTTTATATGTAAAGTACTCTCTCGTTTTGATGATTTTTTTGTTGTTTATTTTGAATTGTTATAATTTTATGTTAATGAAGTTTACTTTATTTCTTTCTAGTTGTTTAACTACAAAAAAAAAATTACTCTAAAATTGAAAGACAACCTTTAATTTTATATGTAAAGTAACCTCTCGTTTTGTTGATTTTTTTTTGTAAATTTTGAATTGTTAAAGTTTTATGTTTATGAAGTTTATCTTATTTCTTTCTAGTTGTTTAACTAGAAAAAAATATGGCTTTAAAATTGAAAGTTAAAAACATTGGTGTCAATGAACATTTATAATAAAAATATGTACTTACATACATAATTGTGTATATAAAATTTTTTGTTTCATTCGGGACTTATGTCCCATTTTCGACAAAAAAAAATTCAGGACTTATGTCTCAGTAGGGTGGGACATAAGTCCCGAACTCGATTCGGGACTTATGACCCAGTAAAGTGGGACATAAGTCCCGAAAAAAAAATTCGGGATTTATGTCCTGGGGACTTATGTCCCTGCGCCGCTTTCGCGTTGGTTTGGGAGAGCCTTAAATGTTTTTTCATTAAAGTAATAAAGGTACTGATACATAAAAGTAAAGAAGCAGCATAAAGAAATATTTATTTTTGCTGAAGTTGCGCTAATGGAATCATCACACATATATAATGCGTTGTATTTGAATTAGGGAAACGAGATAAATGCTTTGAATCTCACTTCTCTTTGGTAATTCATAATTCACAAATTATAACTCATGCCGTACCTTTAAAACACAAATCAATATTAAAAATATTCATACCTTACAAAATCCTTAACATCGAGACTGAACTATTATTTTCCGATGTTGAAATTTTCTAGATACGCTACTGCCTACATGTCAATTTTATTTTTATCTCTACACCTTCAAAATTTGTCTCGAGAAAAAAGATGTAGAGATAAAATTTTTCTTTGCGTCGATCTGCATACTGGGCATAAAAATTGGCATACCAGATTTTATTTATAAAAATAGGTACACATTTTATATATAAGAAATTGATTTTTTAGAAAACCGCTCCAACGGTTTTTTTGATTTTTTTTTCTCACATTCATATTTATCAAACTGCTAGCAGTAACTTTTTTAGCCATTAAATTAAAAAATTAACTTATAGTAATAATTTATTTTTAATTGTTTTTAAAACTTTTTTTTTAATGATATCATTATACTATGGAACATATAGCTACGTTAAAGTTGTTAGCTACGAGAGCAAGTTTGTTCGATCCAGTCACGCCCATTTTTTCTTACTGTGGTTCTAACCTTTTTTCGTGTAGTTACCCCGCTCTTCCATACAAACACAAAAAAGAGTTTTTGAAATCAAATATAGGTTTGTTCTACCCAGATTCACCCTTTAAATTTTAAAAACCAAACTAATTTTTAAAACCAGAAGCTCTTTTTCTGAGATAAGCTGTAACAGATTAAACATCAAACAATTAAAGAGTTTTGTCCGCTTTATTAAATAAATTATTTAGATAGACGACGCACTGTGGTCCAAAATGACTTTTTTCATTGCAAAAATCATAACTTTTGAACGCGTAAAGAAATCGCCACAATTTTTTTTTCCCTCAAATGTAATTTCCAACGCTACAAAAATGGTGAATTTTAAAAAAATTGCTGAACAGGATGTTTCGAAATCTTTGGCTAAAGAAAGATTTTCTTAGAAAAAGAAATAAACAGAATTAAGCCTTCAAATAAACCTTTAAAAAAAAGTGATAAATTTTGAGAAATTTGTTAAAAAAAAAAGATTTTAACTATTCAAGTAAATTGATTACAACAGTGGATGCGAAAAGTTAACGAACCATTTTTGAGCAAGTATTACAAAACAGTTTTTTTTTTCATTTTGTGGCGCATAAGTGTAGTCAAGTCCGCTTAGCTGCACTATATGAATCGTTGACTGTAAACATCTGTTATCTGAAACAAGAAATGTATTCCGGCCGGGTGCTTTTTGAGAATATTCCACACAAACTTTTTCGCATAACTGAACTCCACATAATTGGAAACTCCGGATAATTGAAACAAAATTGTTTGCCTCTAATGAACATTTTTCACTTATTCAACTCCGAATAAGTGAAACGACCGATTTTGTTTTTGTTTTAAACTATGTTAAAAAATATATAAATCGTTTTGTGATTAAAAATGTAAATACCTTTGTTGTTTGAATTGTTTCATATGGAAATATAACTATTTTGACACAATACAAAAAATCCAACCTAAATTTTTTTTTATTTTCAGACTTAATGAAATTTAATTTGTTTTGACAAAACACAGCTTATTTGAAACAAGTTCCAGTTATCCGAAGTTCGGGTAACTGAAAACTCCGCTTAACTGAAACAAATGGTCTGCAATTATGGTGTTCCAGTTATGCGGAGTCGACTGTACATCTTTTTTTTACAAATATCTACTATAGATCTTTATTTCCAGAAAAAAATTCATTGGCATCGAAATCATTTTCAACATTGAATAGACTTATTAGTTCTGGGTAACAACTTTTTTCAGCTCTTTTTGAGATCTAAAGTGTCTTAAAGATGAAACAAGTGGATCTGATGATTTCCGTGAAAACTTGCATGTACACTTGAGTATCGATATCGCTTGTAGACTTTATTCCCTGAGTCATGTGCTTCTTCTGAAAGCTCCCCGATTTGCAAAATTTGAATTTTTACAAGTTTCCCAACATGGTCCATAATTTTGTGAAGAGTTGGAGTCAGTATTTTGTAGCTGTATTTGGCTTTTAGAAGATCCGAAGTGGTTTTGGTATACTCGTTGAATTTATCAAAGGGCAAGGTATAGCCCATCAGCCAAGTTCTGGAACTACACCCTTTTTACAGGATCAAACTCAGGCGATTTTCGACCCCCCCTCTAACTTCAGTGCCAATAAAGCCAGAAACTTCAAGTTTAGTTTTTTTTATTACCTAATTACTCAATTTTGAAAAGAAACTTGCCAAGTAAAATAACTCAATTTAAGTCAGTAATCATTAAATAACAGATTTCTCTGATAATTTTGAGGTTCTTCCATATAACTCTACTTAAAATATTTGATATTTAACATTAATAAACTAAGAACTTGGCGTACTTTTAGATCTCACTACTTTTTACGGCTGACTCCTTTTTAACATTTATGATTTTGTTGTGATATATAAAATACGAACAATTGTTATTCAATGACAACTAGTTCAAATAAAGAACACAGATTATTTTTATATGAATTATCCACGATGTATAATTTATGTACTCGTATGTTTTTGAATTATTCATTCCAAACTGTTTCAACAAGTTCATAAAAGAATTAATTTTCTTTTCGCAAAACACAATGCCAATGTTGGTTGCCAGTTTTATGTGAAAAGTTTTAATTACTGCTGCGCAAATACAAGCAACACGTTTATATGACAGATGCCAATGATTTGTTGTTCAATTAGAATAAAGTTATTTTTCATGAACAACATTTATTAAAGATGAAAGGTATATAGGTTCGTCATAAAACATAAGTATATGCAATTCCTCAAATATATTTGGAATATTCAATAGAAACAAATCATCAGGTTATAAAATTTAATATAATGATATAGCATTCGCACATTTAATTAAACTTTTAGCAAAAAAGTTTAACCTTTAACCTAAACGCCATAACCTAAATTAAATATCTGCAAAACAGGATAACTTTTGATATGGACGTTATATATGTAGCATTTCAATTAGTATAAAGAAGTAAAAAAGATATCTGTAAATAAATTCTTAATGCAGATTCTCAAAGACGACCTGATGCGTTTTCCTAACTCAAAAACAATTTTATAACAGTCTAATTGAATTCTATTAAGCCCGCGGTTTTTATACTAAGCACCTTGTACTAATTCACGGAGAGAGCCATATGAAAGACTATTTCATCCTAGATTAAAAAAAAAAGTACCAACGATTGTTTTTTTAGTTCACATCCAATAATTTACCAAAAACGGCTGAGCGGGTCGGCTGAACTTTTTATGTTTATATCTAATGTACTGTTCCGGTTATACACTTGCGAGCAAAAAAAAAAAACGGAATCACTAAAGTTTGCCTTCTAAAAACAACAACCGCCATGGATACAATATATATAATTAATTGTTAATAGGCTCGTTTTAAATCTTGAACTTAAAACTTTAAATTAAGGGTAAAATCATACAAATCCATTGGCTAGTTTTCACGCTAACCGCCATAATAACAAAAATCACAAATTATACTTGTTAAATTTGGCAAGACTTTGAAATATTGATACCCAATAAATGCGCCCTTAGTTGGTCTTTGGTTCTGAGTGTGCTGTTAAAAGTGAATTGCATCACATCTTGACCTATTTGGCCTCTTTATCTTAGACGAAAAGTGGATACCACGTCTGTAGAATTAAGTCAAGTTGATACACTACTGCAACAAGGAATAAACCAATGTTCTGTGGCCCGTCAGCTCGGTCTAACCCATCTTGCATATCAAAGATCTACGGAAGGTTAAGACAAACTCATAGGTTAGTTTTAGGCCAGGATCTGTGTGCCACCGGATGTAATGACTGATTCATCGTGATGGCGTTTCTCCGAAATCGCGATTTAACTAGTGTTGACGTCCAGTAATAGCAGAGACAGGTACGATAAAGACTCGTGAGTTATTGGACACTTAGGAGACGACTTAAGGAAGCAGACCTTACCCCAAAATTTCCCCCCACGTGACCAAAATAAAGTGCAACTCATCGACAAGTACGAGTACGATTTTCACTATGCACCACAATTGAGAAGTTGAGCAATGTAGGCGATTTACGTTCTCGGATGAGTGCAGAGTGTCTTCAATGGAAGACAGGTCAGCTGTTTACTCTGCCTATATGCTATAGCTTCTATCCAGACACATTCTGCACTCATCTCATAACGTAAATCGCCTACATTGTTTAACTTCCCAATAATTGTAGTTCATAGTGAAAATCGTACTCGAACTTGTCGACGAGTTGCATTTAATTTTGGTCCCGTGGCGGGACATTTTGGGGTAAGGTCTGTTTCCTAAATTCTTCTCCTAACTGTCCATTAACTTACGAGTCCTTACCGTACCTGCCTCTGCTATTGTTGGACGTCAACGCTAGTCAAAGCACGATTTCGGCGAAAAGCCATCACGATGAATCAGTCATAAAATCCGGTGGCACACAGATCCTGGCGTTTACACCTACGAGTTTGTCTAAACCTTCCGTAGATTTTTGATATGCAAGATTGGCTTAGACCGAGCTGACGGGACACCGTACATTGGTTTATACCTTGTTGCAGTTGTGTGACAACTTGACTAACTTCTACAGGCGTGATTTCCATTATTTTCTAACATAAGGAGGCCTTATAAGTCAAGATATGTTGAAATTCCGTTTTAACAGCACAGTCAACACCAAAGACCAAAGACAATGTCACAATATTGGACAGAGAGCGAAGAACCAACAGACGCTTTACACTGGAAAGCCTCCACATTTAGCAGAAAATAAAAAAGACGATGAACCACAAAGAAGACGTAGATAACATCAGTGCATTATACAGCGGTGCCGTTTCTTAATGATCTGTGATATTAGTTTTAACTTTTGTTTGCCAAAAAGTGTTCAATGTTGATTTATTTATTTATTTATTTATTTCCAGTAAATTGTTTTTCAATTTCAATTTATTCTCATTTTTACAATATAATTGGTTTTAAAATTAAAAGTAAAATTAAATTAAATATGCAATTATAACCTTTGACGAAAAAGTAAGTTTAAAACATTTACAAAGTAGCTATTATTCACTTTAATTATTAAAAGACACTTGACTAAATTGACACGCAAAGATATGAACACAGTATTCATTCAAATTTGTATTTTTCAAGACTAAAATAAACTACCCCTGAAGAAGCCGGAAAATAACCGGAGAAACGTCGGGAAAAGCATGAATTAGTTGTTTTATTAATTGCATCATTTTTCACTGATCATTAAGCCCAATTATTTAAACAAATTTTGTACAGTATTTACGGTTAAAACGGAATTGTAAATAAAATATATATAGATATATCTTGAATAATTTCAATAAAATGCACAAGGAAACATGAACAAAAATTTAAAAGTTTTAAATGATTAAAAAAAAATATAATGGTATATTTCCGAAAGCTGAAAAAAATTTAATTGATGCAGAATTTACTACAACATGAGACTGTGTACATTTTTTTATATATTACGAACTTAAATTTTAAAAATGTTAAGTAAGCGTTGATAAAGTGAAAATATTAACTGAATTTTTGCAGTTTTTACACAAAAAAATATAACGGCTCATCCAAAAAACTTAAGAAATACATAAAAATTCGCGAAATTATATTTAGCACTAATTTCTAAATTAAAATTGAACATAAAGACTAAGCACCACTGAAAGGAATCTGATGATTGGTGTGGCATCCATGAAATTGCAATAATTCCAGCCAAAATAAATACAATGGTACCACCATCTCAAGTGGTAGTTGAAAATTCAAACATTCATAAATAATATAAATGACGGAGCGAAAGCTATGCAGCCTAATTGCGAGTGTGTGATAACACAAAAAACCCAATTTAATAAGAAAAAAGAATTTGTTTTTGTAAAAAGTGTCTTAAACTTGGTAAAAATTGTATTAACCGTTGAAGAAGTAAAAATTGTGCAATTTTTTTTTACAGTTCAATTTAACAGTCAACGTTTTTTTATAAAAAAAAAGTAATTTATTTTGAAATAAGAAGATGAAGAAATTTAAATGTAAAAATATTTAAATTAGTTCTGTTTTAAGTGGAGTGAATGAATATTATTCAATTAAAAAGTACAAGTGACCTCAACTCCAGAAATAATTGTGTTTCGCCCAGGTATAACAGTGGGCTCTTCAGTCAGTCTGTTATACCCCACTAAGACACACATTTTGGTCGATGTTTACGATGTTTAAAAATCACAGCAATAAGATACTGTGTATTTTTTTATTCTAGGTGAATTTGATTAATTTCATGCACCCAGAATTTTGTATGGAGGCAATGTCTCTATAGGAATATTGTGAACAAAGGGTGCAACTAAAATCTTCTGAAAATCAGTTTAGTAAATTTTGTTTGTAATTCTAAAAATTCTCAAAACTGGACAGTATTTTTTTTTAATTAAGTTACGATTTAACAAAACTAAACCCACCACCATTATGACTTAATTGCAAGAATTTGACTTTTTGTGTATTTTTAAAAAGGTTTTTATTGTATATTATATATTTCGTTTTATATTTTATTATTGAGGAAAAAACAATTATCATTGGATTTCCTTCAATATTAAAGCGGGCTTTTTTGGTCACTTGTCTTCTTTATGCAAATAAAGTTATTCCATAATTTTTCCCTATGTTTCATCGGATTTTCCCGACTTCTTCAGGGGTAGTCTTTATTAAATCTATAGAAATTGTTGTTGGAATTTACATTGTTGTTCACATATAATATTATTTTCAAATAATTTTAACTTACATGTTAAAAGTTATTTAAAACATTTAATCTAAATTTTTAAAACTTTTGTATACAATATATGTTGATAAATTATGAGTGGAAATAAATAAATAAATAAATTAAATATGTAGAGTAGGTGACCTTTTTTGATTGTAGTGTATTTGTTGTTAGTTGTTGGGCCCAGCAACAACAACACCAACAACAAGAACAAGAACAAGAACAACAACACCAACAACAACAACAAAAACAGGAACAGGAACAACAACAACAAATTATCACATATTAATCTTTTACGTACATTAAACAAATAGCGGATAGATTTAAGTATGCAAAACTTTTTAATACTGACAAATACAAAATGGCGATGAAATCTGCTAATACGACCTCACAACTATACACAAAACTAAAAAAAAAACGGACAAAATGGATCATTCTGACTTAGTTTACAAAATAAGTTATAAAGGAAAAGATGGAGAATGCAACCAAACATACATAGGTACAACAAAACAAAAACTAAAAAAGAGACTTGCAGGACATAAATCAGACATTAAAAACAACGCTCCCAAGCAGACAGAACTGTCAGCACTGTCAGCACATTGCATCTCACACTGCCACACTCCTAATTTTGATGAGAGAGCAGAGAACCAAAGTAAGAGGTTTGACATAGAAACTCTTCACATCATAAACACAAATAATACCATGAACAGAATGACGGACATGGGAAATGTTAGAAACACATATTAGAAAAGAAAAAAAGAAACTATTGATAGATTTATATTTATAAAGTTTTGTTACTTGTTAGTCTTACTTCAGAGTGTTAAGGCTTGTTTTCCGATTGGAAAAACTTTTTGTTTTTTCTTAATATACAAGGTGCCCCGTAAGGAATGGATAACCCTGAAATGCCTCATAGAAGACTTTATGGCCGTCCTGAAAACTGATAAAAAAAAGTTCTATCCCAACCACAAGAAAAGATACATGCATTTTTTTGTTCAGTGCATTCATTTTTGCCTTACTATACATTTTTGAATACCACGACTACAAGTGAATGAATGCCACCGTTTCGTAGCAATATTTTACGTTAATTGCGCAAAAACATTAATAAAAGAAAATTATAATAACTCTTGGACTTCTTAGAGAAAAAAATTATTAACTTTGATTTTTGATGCAAAATGTGAAAGAAAATAATTTTTGAACAAGTTAAAGTATCTCTGGTATAAAAAAAAGCATGAATACTTAAGTGGCCAACCATTTTAAAAATATGAGCGTTAAATGTGAATTTAATTTCAAATTGGTATAGCTTCTTATTGTAACTAGAACCAAAAGCAAGTTATTGGTAAATGTCTTCAATACTAGAGTCAATTTAACAAAAACAAAAGTTTCCAAAATCAGCACAGTTTACGTGAAAATAATGCCATGCGTTGAACATGGTAGGTTTTTGATTGATTGCCTGTTTTTATGATGCTGTCCTAATGATAAATCCAAGCTTTTATTTTCTAGGGCCGAATGCAATATTACTAAAAATGTCAACAATGTGCAAAAAACGGTTGAATTTTCAAGGTTGTTTTGAGTTATACCTCTTCAATTGGGCTTTAACAAAACCATCAAATATTTTGTTGGTTGCAATTAGTTTACTTGTTATTATTTCCTAAAAAAATAATTTCAGCCAATTTTTAACTGTAGCTGGCTACTAAATTTCCAAAAAAAAAAAACCTGCTGCAAACTATACTGTGCTGGCAAATCGGAATACTATAGGTACCCAGGCAGATGGATAGGACGTCTGAGACCATCATTTTATGGCTTCCACGTTAACCAGACCTAACACCATATTCATTTTTGTATTAGAAGTGCATTAAATAAATCGAATACAGCAAGCCAAGCTGCTACTTAAAGGGGATGTGGAATCTGGTGCAGGCAGCTGCATTACAAATATCCTAGCAAAACCTTGACAGTCATTTATTCGAGGGAGCATCCGCCATTCTGCACTCGAGTGGTCGAAAACACTTATCAAGTGCTTTATATTAAATACAAAAAAAATAAAATTAAATACAAGGACAATTGAAAATTGGATGAGAGTATTTTTTAGGAAATAATAACAAATAAACTAATTGCAACCAACAAAATATTTGATATTGAAGGTTTTGAATGAACAACAACCACTTGTGTTGGCTACCACCGAGCATTACATTTTTGGCTGGAATTATTGCAATTTCATGGCTGCCACACCAATCATCAGATTCCTTTTAGTGGTGCTTAGTCTATAATTCCAATTTTAATTTATAAATTGTTTTGCCGTCAACTGGATTCGAACCTAGACCAAGTTACCTCAGAGGCCGTTGCACTACGCTTTGCACCACCGAGGTCACCTGACCGTGCCCATCCAAATGAAGGGTTTTCTAATAATATGACGTAGCGAAAGCTATGCAGCCTATCTGAAAGTGTTGTCACGAGAAAACACCTTTAAAATATTTGATGGTTTTGTTAAAGCCCAATTGAAGAGGCATAACTCAAAACAACCTCGAAAATTCAACCGTTTATTGCACATTGATGACATTTTTAGTAATGTTGCATTCGACCCTAGAAGTTAAAAGCTTGGACTTATCATAAGGACAACATCATAAAAACAGGCAATCAATCAAAAATCAACCATGTTCAACGCATGGCATTATTTTCACGTTTACTGTGCTGATTCTGAAAACTTTTGTTTTTGTTAAATTGACTCTAGTATTGAAGACTTTTACCAATAACTTGCTATTGGTTCTAGTTACAATAACAAGCTATAACAATTTGAAATTCGCATTTAACGCGCATATTTTTAAAATTGTTGGCCATTTAGGTATTCATGCATTTTTTTTATACCAGAGATGATTTAACTTTTTCTTTCACATTTTGCATTGAAAATCAAAGTTAAATAAGTTTTTTCTCTTAGAAGTACAACAGTTATTATAACTTTGTTTTACTAATGTATTGGCACAAATAATGTTAAATATTGCTACGAAAAAAAACAGTGGAATTCATTCATTTGTAGTCGTGGTAGGTATTCAAAAATGTAAAGTAAGGCAAAAAATAATGCACTGAATAAAAAAATGCATGTATCTTTTTTTGTGGTTGGGATAGAACTTTTTTGTATCAGTTTTCCGAACGGCCATAAAGCCTACTATGAGGCGTTTCAGGGTTATCCATTCTTTACGGGGCACCCTGTATATGTATAAATGTAATTTAATTATCTGTAAGTTTTTAAAATTGTTATTCCTACAGTGTGTTACGATTTTGTAAACGTATTTTTATCAATATACAAATATAGATATCTTTTTAGTTTTCACCTGATGATGTCCATAGACATGGACGAAACGTCGTGAACTCAAAAATAAAAACTTGTTTCATTTATTGACCTAAAGCCCAACAACTAACAACAAATACACTAAATAAATTAAAAACAACAGCAAACATTTTGAAAAACAAATTGAGACAAACTTTTAACAAAAATTATAACAGCCTTGTAGATTTGCGTAATGCCAGAGAGTAACTTGCAATGGTATTATCTCTGTCCTCTTGTGTGTTCATTGTTTTTTCTAGGTTCTGCTGTGTTCTCAAACTTTCAAGAGTACCAATCTTGTTTTTAAACTAATTAAATCCAAAGATATAGCCCATTAAAATGAATTCCCAAAGATTAAAAAAAAAAATCACACTAAAATCCCGTTATTTGTTTGCTCAGCAGCTACAGTCGGGGATACTTCTGATGTATAATAGTGTTAGGTACAATTTTGTAAGTATCAAAGCTATTACCAAAATTTAGAAACTTGTATGGAGTCATGGTTTTGTTTCCTGGGCTATAGTACATTATGCTTTGTCGGTGGTTGTTTAAAATAGGTATATCCACACAAAAAATGGCTTTATTAATTATTTACCAAAAAAAATCAAATTGTTAATAATTCTAGCTATTTCTTTAAATAATAACTACAAACAGCATTTTTCAGAATAAAAAAATCTAACACATGTCACTAACAGTCTTACCTTTGTTTTCTGAACTTATATTCTTGACGAAAATCACTCTAATAACCAACACATTTCTGACCGGAAAAAATATCTTTGACAACTCACATCCTCGCTATTATATGCTTGAAAAAAAAAATAAACTGATGGGAGCAATATGTTTTTTTGTCGCAATATAAGAAAATGTGTCACTAAACAAAAAAAACATAATCCCATAATAAAATACGAAGGTACGTTTTTAGAACAGTGATGTTATATAACAAAACTTAAGTTAAGAAATTAAGAAAGGAAATGATTTTTCTTATTAAAAGTGTTGAGAGCTTCAAAAGTAGTGTGTAATTGATGTAAAGAAAAAATACACTTTATATAACTACATCTGTCTCCATTTAATAAAGAAAAAAGTTAAATACGATGTGTAAACTACCTAAATAATTTCTGTTTTGTTTTCTGATTTATCATCTGCCAATGCTCTGATTATTGCACCTTCTACACTTATTTTGACGACACTTTAAAAAATAAAATACTATATAGCTACTATGTATAGCTAGAAATTGACAATGTCTTTTGTTGGTTCATCAAGATTTTGATTATGCCATCTGATCTCTTTCATAAAAACGAAGTTATTCAAAAAAAAAATAGAGCGGTTTCCATAAAGTCTAATTGTTTATATATCAAACTTGAACGTTTTTAAAAATTAAAGGAGAACCGGACAAAACGGTCTACATAACCAATAACAACGAGACATATGTCGTTAAAAGGGTATTTTCGTGTACATGAATACTTACTATGACAGCTCATCCCAAATCGCTGTGTGAAAAAAGTTATTGGCCAACAAAGATTGGAATTTGGTACATATAATTTAAACATATAATGTAAGTATGTAGTGCAGGCAACAATGTGATGGCATTACCAATAACAACAAGACATATGTTTCTGAAATGAAAGAAGTTATTCCCTAATTAAGATAGTGATGTGGTGAATTTTGGTATAGAGAATGTACATTTTGTAGGTATGTAGTATAGGCAAAAATGTGTTGGTCCAACCAATAAGAACGCGACTTATGTCGTTGGAAAGGTATTTTTATGTACTAGAATAGTTACTTAGAACGCACATATCAAATCGTTGTGTGAAAAAAGTGAACAAGATTTTAAGTGACTGGCTCACGTTAGGCAAGTCTGGCAAGTGTCAAGTAAATTAAATGACACCATCAGCTTTGATAAAAAAACGCAATGTTGCAACATTTGTATGCAACTTTAACATTCGCTACCTCTTAATAGCACCCGGATTGAAGATTCTAAGTATCCATTTGTTCTTAGCTAGCATAGTACCTATTCGCAGAAAAAATTTCAGCTTTGATAAAATGACGTATGTCTGGCGGCCCTGGGCTCTTAGCCTATAAATTATTGACCTGTTTTCAAGATATTGAATTTACAAACAAAATCCAAAAATTAATTTAAAAAAAACTCGTATAAGCAAAATTGTTAAGTTTGTGAAGAATTTCCAGTATCAAATATTCGGTCGAATTCGCTGAGACTATTCACAAGGAGTTTGAAAATCAACTAACCGGTTCTACGGCATGTACCGTTAAATGAAACAAATATTATTTTCTCTTCGTCATAACGTTTCGTCCACGTGTGGACATCTTCAAATAAACAATATGGTTTCTATATAAGCATTGATAAATACATATGTTAAAAAATATTTACAAAATGTTCAAAATACAGAAGGCTCTTATTATAATGTTATTTTCGATTAGATTTCGGTACGGTACTACTCCTTTTTGATTCCAATCGAATTATTTTCTATTGTACCGAGATTAATTTGTGCAATGTTTATGTGTATTTGCGTAAATTGTCTGATATTTATATATATTTTACACGTTCAGTCGACAAAAATTAATTTGACAAATAATCCGATGAAAGGGTATATATGTATAGTGTGTTCCGGGTCTACTCCTTTATTAATTCCGGAACAGAAAAATACTCCGAAAACATTACTCGGAACAGTCAATCGAATTATTTTGGGTGTAAGTGGAGTCAAAAAGGAGTAACTCCGAACCTCCAACCGAAAACGACATAATTAGGTATATAGTTATTGTGTTGTGACGTTTATTTTAAACTACCTGACTTCGTTCCTTCTAAATTCGTTAATGTAATGAAAATAAAAATTCCGAGCATAGGTACACAATGGTGTTCCATGTAATTCGGTCAGTTAAAATTCTTTGTTCAAAAGTTCTATTAAATACAATGAAAAAACTAAATTAGCAATGTCGATGTGTTTTCATCAAACCTTCCGCTTTTTCACTGACGTTCTTTTATGGTAGATGACGTACTTTTTTTTCGCGGGCACGTACAATTACAAAGCAGTAGATTTGCGGACTCGATTCAATTCAACATGTGAGATACATGTGAATTCAAGATTGATGCCACAAACATCTAGCGATTGTCCTTGCAACTTATTGATTGTGATAGCAAAAGCTACCGGAAATTGAAGACTCTTAAATACGAATGGCAAGACTAAGTCCACAGAAATCACGGTATTGACTATCGTCAACAATTGCCTGGAGAACTCTGCAGAGAACTGGTCATTTCATAATATTCATTTTCAATTGCAATTTTTTTACGCATTATCATAAATTCAATGCTTTATCAGGCAAACGTTGAATTTATTTGCTGGAATTGATCTTGGAATGACTCAGACAAAAATAACCTGACAGCAAAATCATTGCTCAATCATTTCGTAAATCTTTCGACGTGCGATTCAAGGTGTTTTGTGCACTCGTCTCAGATGATAATAATCTATAATGCTATACTTTTGCCATCGTAGAGTTCTTTGAAATGTTGCATGAAGGTCCTCTATCCACTTGCAGGTTTAATGGAAATGTCAATGCAGAATGAGCTGTTTGACCACAATTCAACAATGTAGCCGCTATCCCAGAAGAGACGAGTGCCAAAGCAATCTCAGATCTCGAAAGAATTGTAGAAAAAAATCAGGAATGTTTTTCCAGTTTCTTCGTACAATTGCTTTTGTTCTTGATATAACATTGGCAAATTTGCTCGAACTGCTTGACTCAATGCCACTCGATCGAAATCCATTTCTGGCTCGAATTCTCGGCATGTGCCCATTTGGCGGTTGCATTCCCAATTTGCACAACAAATTGTTACTTATAAGCAGACACACATTTTCTGATAGCTAACCGTTCGAGACTAGCTAAGAAAAACATTTGAATTGAACTTCTTCTATGCAAACACAACGAGTTCTTCACACAAAATTTCTATCAAATCCGGATATTCGTTTAGGCTGTAATTCGATGGATGCTTAGACGCACGGATGCACAATAAAACAGACCGAAGGTGACGAAAGTCATGTCGAAAATCACTTTTTTGGATTTCATCGTATCATTGTGATGTTAGTTTTGATAAAAACTTCGACACTAAACCAATATTTGCCCTCCTATAGAGCAAGACAAAATAACAACGCTGCTTATCAACTTTTTTGTCATATAGACTCGCCTTGCAAACTCATAACACACAGTTTCCGTTTGCTGATTTCCGCTTTGATTTTACTTCTGTGGTGTGGCACAATTTGTTCGTTTAAGGCTTTTGTTGGGTATTATGTAGTTTTGGTAACTTTATAGATATGTCTTTGCTCAAAAGATTTTGTGTAGCATTTTTACACCAAACAATAGATTCAAATAAACAATATCTTTTTGTATCAAAGCAATGAGGACAGCTTGAATGTGTTCGTGTTAAATATTATAAGAAACAAAAAAAAAAAAAACAACGAATGGCACCCTAGAACAGATATAAAACTTAAATGGAAAAGATTTAAGAAAACTGTTTGACTTCTTTCCAACTTATAGGAACATACTTCAATCCTAAAGGAAACTATTTGAAATGGTTTTTTGCTTTCAGGTTTTGATTGACACATCTCTGTTTTTTTTTCCTTTTTTTACTCCATGAAAATAAAAGAAAGTCAAAATCGCACGGAATCTCAATCTCCACAATAAAAATCAATTGTCATTCACAGTTATACAGACGGTTGGATCCGGTCACAATGACAACCCTTTTTCCGGTGCCATGGGCCATGGCTATTATTGTTAGCCGCAAGTCAACTTGTACGGCTATAGTAACGACTTTGTCCAGACCCAAAAGCCACATTGAAAAAGTGTCTTCACAGACAGTTTAAAGAGGTTTCCTCTTCTTCTTATTGCACTTAAAAGTCAAAAAGGAATTTTGAAAATCTAAGTCGAGCGAGCGGGACACGGCAGGAGGGTAACTTTGCTCTTTCATAAGACATTTAACCTGGATGAGAGAGGAAGGAAAAGGCAAACCATTGAAAAATGAAAACGAATTAAATTGAGTTACCATTTATTCCTGTCAGTGACCAGCATGTCAGTAATGTTTTCTATTTCTATTTGTGTTTTTTTTTTTTGATTTCTTGGATGAATGTTTATTTGGCCCGTTTGAGTTAAAGGAAATATGTGTTTTGTTTTGAAATTACATATGTTTTAGGAATAGAGAATTTAAATGTACATTACCTACAACAAGCAACGTGTTTTGAATTAGTTGTGATAATAATTACGTTAGAGCAAAGATTGACTCGGAACAAGAAACAAATCAAATGTTATGATTCTATTAACCTCCGTTTAGGAGGGGGGAAACATTTTTTGAGAAATGTCTGAAAATTAAAAAAAGATATGAAAAAAAAAACGGGAGCACTTACAATCTCATTTTATATCAGAACTCAGAAATCCATTCAATCTTTTTCTTTTTACTATTCTTTTCTTAAAAATTAATTTTCAAACTAAAAGTTTTGAAAAAAAAACACATAAACCAAATGTTTGTTCAAGCTGATTTCTATTTTAAAATTGTACGTTTTTAAGTAGATACTAGACTAATAGTTGGCGTTGGGTACATTTTAAGTCAAACCTTCCACTTCATCCTGACGGGATGAGCGTTGGTACATTAATGGCCCACTTCCTAACTTTACTTTTAAGAAAAAAGAAAAGTTGCCAGGGTGGCAACACTTGGCAGATGGACGATCATATAAGGGTTGCCTCCTCACCAGGATATAACAACGAAATTACACATAAATTGGAAAGTTCTTTTCGTGAGGTAAATACAAATTTTGCATAAAAAAAAACCCAATTAATGTTTAAAATTAATATTAACTGGTTGCAGTGAGCTAATGTAAATATGGTTACCTTAAATAAAGTAGGTACAGCTAGTGAAATATGGAAAGTGAAATTGTTTCGTGGTGGAATGGAACCTGCTGCGCAGGAGACTCTAAAGCCGACAAATGACTTGCTTACTAAATACCTTGAAGGTATGTATAAGTAAATAAATGTATGTACCTATGTTACTTTTTACTTCCTCTCGGTATATGGCAAGTATTGGTTTGGTGTCAAAAAAATGTTTGAGGTTTTAATCAAAACTAACATAAAAAACTAAAATAAAAATATATGTTTTTTTTAATTTTCTTTTTTATACTTAATTATGTAAATATATTCCCTCATATCTCGTCATTGGCTTAGTTGATTATATCATTATTTAGTGATTTGGTACTGCTAACTTATTCAACAAATATTGCATTTGAAATTTGAATAAATAGCGTGGGGGGCATAGGGGGCACAGGCCCCGGGCGGCACTTTGCCAGAGCAGGGATGGCAAAATCGATGACAATAAATTAAAAAAAAATCCTTTATTCTACAAATTAATTAATTTGTTGAGCCCAAAGAATCCAATTAAAAATTTCCCCAGTGGTAAAAATGCTTCATAGTTATAGTCAATAATCGGACATTTATTATGTTTTACGTTGCTGAACAGAAATACCATATCGGACGACATTTTGCCAGGGCGGCAAAATCGGCGACAAAAAATTAAAAAAAATCCTTTATTCTTCAAATCAATTAATTTGTTGAGCCCAAAAAATCCAATTCAAAATTTCCCCAGTGCTTAAAATACTTCATATTTAATTTATTTTATTAAAAACGGTTATTTAAATTTATTTATTTGTTTGACTCAGAAAAACAGTAATAAAATCAGCTTTGTATTAATTTATATAAAATTTATTAGAAACTGTTATATTATGCTGATGCTAGAGTAGTAGCCCGTAGCGTAATGGTTAGTGCGTTCGACTGTCACGCTGGAGGTCTGGGTTCGCTTCCCAGCCTCGTCCACCTAAAAAGTTTTTTTTTCAGGGCTACTGCCTCTTGCGAGGAATTGAGAAATCCTCCAAGAGTATCACTTGTCACGAATAAGTGCTTCTCGTCTAGCCGTTCGGATTCGGCATAAAATTGTAGGTCCCTTCCATTCCTGTCGACAGGTGCACACAGGAATGGTTGCGAGTTGTTAGTCACAAGGCCCTGGTTCTTCATGAGCTGTTGTGCCACCCAATTTTTTTATATTATGCTGGCAACCTCAAGCCAAAAAGTAGTCTTTGTCAATCTTTAAATCCAATAGTCATTAAAAATCAATGTCCAACAACTTGTGTGACATCACACTCGGGATTTCGGAAACAATATTATTAAAAAGAAAACGAATTTGAAAAATGTCATATCCTGTTTCTTTTTAGAATTTCAATTTAAATATTATTCAATTTATTATGAAGTAACGTTGGTTCGCCTCATCCACCTAAAAACTAAAAAGTTTTTAATGGGCTACTGCCTCTTGCGAGGAATTGACAAATCCTCCAAGAGTATCACTTGTCATGAAAAAGTGCTTCTCGTCTAGCCGTTCGGATTCGGCATACAATTGAAGGTCCCTTCCATTCCTGTTGACAAGCGCACACAGGAATGGTTGCGAGTTACTGGTCACTAGGCCCTGGTTCTTCACGAGCCTGGCGCAACGACCAATTTATTTATTTATTTTCCCTTGGCAGCAAAGTTGTTGTACCAGGTTAAAAACTGTTATACAATTTTACTGTTTTGAAAAAAAGCAAATTCCCATAATTTTTTTTAAATTTTTTTATATGGCTGCTCTTCCATGCAAATGGTTCAAGATAATTCTTTATTATGTACCTGTTCAAGTAGCACTCCTGCATCCGCGGTAATGAAATCGTCTTTATTACGATTTTGTTCATGTTTTATCATTAATTTCTTATTTTATTCAATCGAATACACATTAATATCATTTTATTTCCGTGGTACTTGGTTACTACAAAGCTGAAAAAAATTGGGTCTGCCCTGGGCGGCAAAAATCCACGCTACGGCACCGATTTTGATGGTCTCTTTTGATTCTTACTTTTTATAAAAAACAAAACATATGTTCGAAATATCATATACATACCGTTGTAACACGCTTAAGTTATGCTAGTTGCATCGAAAATTCAGCCATCATCATCAATTTATAAAAATAAAATGACTTTTTCTAGGGTGGTTGTGTTTGATTTATTTTGCTATTTGGTTGCATAAGTTTGGGCACTAAAACCTACCCGTTATTCATTAAAAAAAAAACTAAGCTTACGATAACCGGTTGTGACGATAATAAATCAAACAGAGACTAACAAAATTGGACATAAAACCGAGTAAAAGTTGACAAGCGATCAATTCTAAAATATTGAAATTAATTCAATGCAATCAATTTTGTTTGATTTTTGGTGTTTGTATTTAACGGACCTTGAAAAAATACTTATAATTAAATTGACCTCGAAAAGCTCAAAATAAGTAATAGTTATTGGATTCTAAATCTAACAATTTTAACAAGAAAAATATTGTAGTTTCACACTAAATTTTTTTTTTTTAAAATTACATTAATACATATTCCTTTTTCGTGACCTTTTTTGAAATAATATTTAAATCCTAAGTTTTTATTCTTATAAAAAATCTTATATCTTTTATTTCAATATTAGTTTGTTTTTTGTTGTATCAATTATTATTCTTTTAATATTATTAAATGTCTTGAAAAAGACCTTTTCAACATAGACCTAAAGCCAACTTAGGATTTAAATTATTATTATTATTATTATTATTTAAAGCTTTATTCGCCAAATTTTAAAGTTTTGTACATAGTTCTTTAAAAATCATTAAAAAGTAGATAATACATTAAATATATATACTTAACGATATTTAATTTTTAATATATAATTTTTTTCATTTTCTTTTTAAATCGATTTTTAATTCAAATCCGTTTTATCCGGCATAAGCCTCCCCCATTGTTGTCCATATAGCTCTGTTTTTAGCATCATTATACCAATTTTTGTTGAAAAGGTTTAGATTGTCAACCCATCTCTTTTTTGGGCGCCGTCTTGGTCTGCTCTCGTCTTCAGTCTGCTGTTCTAGATATATGTCCTGCCCAGCTCCATTTTATTTGTTTCGCCCGCTGTATTACGTCAACTATGTTTGTTCTTCTTCTTATTTCTTCGTTGTTTATTCTTTGTATTTGTCGTATGTTCAAAAGATTTATTTCCATTTTTGTTTGACAGATGCTCAGTTTTTCTTGATGGTTTTGGGTTAGTCCTAGGGTTTGCAGCCCGTACGTCAATACAGGTAAAATTGTCGAGTCCATTACGTATTTTCTTGTGTCACTGCTTAGGTTCAATTTCAATGTTTCGTTCAAACTCCAGTACTGTTCGTTTGTTTCCCGATAAGCTGGTTTATTGTCTGAAGATGGTCAGTAGTTGAGAAACCTTCTCTAAATCCTGCTTGCTCTCTTGGTTGCTTGTTATTAAGTGCTTGTTTAGTTTTATTGTATATTGTCTTCAAGAAAAGCTTGTAGATTGTAGAAATCAGGCTTATCGGTCTATAATTGTTTATGTTATCCTTGTCTCCTTTCTTATGTAACAGTATTATGGTACTTTGTTGCCATTGTCTGGTTGTCATAATTACGTTAAAGATTTTTGTTAAGATTGCTGCCAGAGAGTCTTTTCCATATTTCAGCATTTTGGCTTCAATTTCGTCACATCCTGCACTTTTTTCGGATTTTAAACAGTCTATAGCTGATGATACCTCAGTTTCATTGAAGAGAATTGTATTGTCGTTCTCAGAATTCTCAAATGAAATGTCCGAATTCGTGTCAAAAGATATGTCTTTGGTTGATTGAAACAATGATTCAAAGAAACTTGTTGCGGTTTCGTTATGTCCTTTCTTTTTGTCATTAAATTACTTCTTTGTTTCAGTGAAATTATCCATTCTTTTCCACTACTTATAACTTTTTTTTGTCTTTTTGATTGATTTTGTGTTCTTAAGAATCTCTTTAACCTTTGTTTCGTTATATTTTTGAATATCGTCTTTTGTTTTATTCTTTATAGCTTTTCTCATGTTTCTTAATTCTTGATTTTCATTTTCTGTCAGATT